>JASDQU010739754.1:99698-140038 GCA_032191745.1 Picea mariana | reverse complement strand
AGAAGATAGTGGATAGTCCCATAGAATCGTTGAACTGTTGGGAGTGTTGAGAACCCCACCTGCAGAGAAATTTCCCATGCTTAAACCCATCAATTAAAACTTCAATCCACAATCTACAAGAAGATTCAACAGTGGGATATATTGGTAGAGGCATACATAAGATCAATGCAGCTTTGGATGGCAGGCAAGTAGATCATCCATCCACTATTGTGGAAGTTTAATTTAAAATTCATAACAACAATGTATATATGCTAATTGATCCAGTATCTAGTTTAAGTTATATTACCCCATCCTTAGTAGAATCGAACAAGTTAAAGAGAGTAAAACATGCTAAATATTGGTTAGTAAAGTTACCAACATGGACAAAAAGAAAGGTAGCATAATTTGTTTTTGATTGTAAACTCAGTGTAAGTAGTCAGAATACAAAGTTAAATCTGAACGTGTTACCTTTAGGGTCCTATGACATAATTATTGGAATGGACAAGCTAGAAAGGCGTAAAGTGATATTGAACTATTATGTAAAGTCATGTGTATACAAGGATGAAAATAATAGAGCAAGAATAATACATGGAATCGCAAAACTCGTTTCTGTTATAAAAATATCAGTAATGAAATTCAAGAAATGTATTAATACAGGTTTCAAAGTATATGATATTCAATTAACTAATATTTTCGAAAAGGAAAGAAAACCAATCTTGGAAGACTTTGCAGTCCTTCAAGGATTTAAAGATGTATTCGTAGAAGAGATATGAGAACTACCTCCAAGGAGAGAAATATATTTCTCTATTAATATACTACCTGGATCTTCCCTGTTATCAAAGGAACCTTATAGAATGAGTGTCCCTGAACTAACAGAACTGAAAATTCAATTATAGGAACTATTAGATAAAGAATACATGAGACCAAGTCTTTCACCATGGGGAGCACCAGTTTTGTTTGTTAAAAATAAATATGGAACACTAAGATTATGTATTGATTATCGTCAACTGAATAAAATGACAATTAAAAACAAATACCCTTTACCTAGAATCAACGATCTCTTTGACTAGTTTAGAAAAGAAAAAATATTCTCTAAGCTAGACTTGAGATATGGTTATCACCAAGTCAGGATAAAGGACAAAGACGCAAACAAAAGAACATTTAGAACATGTTATGGACATTATGAATTTGTAGTGATTATGTTTGGACTTACTAATGTACCAACAACTTTTATGTGCTTGATGAATAGCATGGTCAGACAATATTTGGATAAATTCGTATTAATATTTATCGATGATATACTAATCTATTCAAAAACTGAGGAATAACATGAACAACATTTGAAAATAGTATTATAGACTCTAAGAGAACATAAATTGAATGCTAAGTATTATAGACGGTATTGCAGTCGACCCTGAAAAGACTAGAGCCATTATGGAATGGCCTATTCCTAAAGACATATCAAACTTAAGATCATTCATGGGAATTATCAACTATTACCCGAGGTTTATTGAAGTATTTTCCAAAATCGTCTATTCTATTACATCACTGAAAAAAAGGGAATGAAATTTAGTTGGTCTCAAAAATGCCAAGACAGATTTGATAAATTGAAAGGAATCTTAACTACAATGCCGATCCTTAAGGTGGAAGACCCATATAAATATTAAATGTTTTGTGTGGATAGAATTAAAGAAGGATTAGGAGGAGTACTAACATAAGATGGACACATCATTTGTTACGAATCACACAAATTAAAGGTACATGAAAGAAACTGTATAAATCATGATCTAGAATTAGTAGTTGTAATTCATACATTGAAAATGTGGTGGCATTATGTTGGCACAGGGGCAGACCCAGGGTTCAACACTTCAACAGTGCACCAACAAAACCCTAACTATCGTCCCTTTTGGTAACACCTACGAAGAATATGAACTCTCACCTGAGGTAGAGGCAGGGGAGGTTGTAGGACTCAGGTGTCTCCAACCTAGCTGGGACACGAATCTGTGATTACAATACTCTAACAAAGAAGTTAGCAGTTTCAACAGTATTTAACCAGTATTTAGTTTGCAAATAAAAACCTTAATTACAGAGTAACAGAATACTCAACCAGATCCACACATCTAATCACTTAGCATAAAGAAACAGATCAGATCTAACATTCATTCACATCAATGAGAACTAATATATTATATCATATGCGTCTAACATTCATAAAGATACGAACACTAAGCATAAATCACATCAAAGGAACAAAGAAATAATCAAAATCCACAAAGCAACCATAATAAAGGATATACAAGGTTCACCCTGTCCCTAGGGCTACATCCACCAACTCTTCTCTTCTTTATTATCTTCTTGTCAAGATTCTTACAGGCACATAGCATCAAAATCCTACTCCACAGAGGACAAGAGATCTGCACACACCTCGTCGAATCCTCCTTCCCTGAATTAGATTACAGTACAAAGCCCTTACATAGTCTCTTACAGTTACTTGCACTTAGCCCTGCAAGTCTCATACAATATTCACAAAGCATTTACAACTATCACTTGCACTTATCACATTGGCCTTCACTTGTCTTTAACTCCTAGCATCACACTCCCCTTTTTACTTACACCACCTAGCTTTCTATTTATACATTACAAAATGGGCCTAAACATGGGTAAACCCATGGGCCAATATTTGCATACCCATTACATAAGACCAAAACCCAAAAATTCCCTAAAAAGGGGACAAGATTCCACAAGCTCCACTTCGACTTGTGCTCTTCCTTTGACAGCCTATCGAAGTCCCAAAATAGGTCAAACCTGAACAATGATCTCCAAAACTTGGTCAAGGGACAACAAGCCCCCAACACTCACCTGTGACTCATCCTGAGTCACTTTTCTTTGGTTAATTATGCCTCAAAAGCCTCGAGATTGGCTCGAGCTGCTTCACCCTGTTGTTGTGCCAAGGCCTCCTGCTCGATGAAATCCTAAAGAACTACCTCATTCACAGGTCCTTCGAATCGTTGCTCAATTGTAGTGACTACATGTTCTAGTTCTGCTCCACATCCTTCAATCTCTTCAAACAGTTGGCAAGCTAAATCCTGGATTGGCTAAAGCCTCTGAGTCGCTTCCATGACTTTTCTATGTATGGTATGGAATTTTTGTTGGGAAATGTGTTGTTTCTGGGATCGTTTCATTCTCTCAAATGCTGACAAGATCTTCAGCTATGCCTGAAATGTTACTTCTTGTTGTTTGACCTCTTGGAGTTGTGACTCTAGTGTCTTTAGTTCGAGATCCTTAGTGATTCGCTCAAAATTCTATGCGTTGTGATCACTTAGTTGTTTGCATTCCATGTCAAAGGCCTTGATTCTCTCAATTGCGCTCAGAGTAGTTGCTTCTCTTTGATCCTGCACATCCTACATAGTTCTTAGCACTGTCTATAGATCTAGATAAGTTATTCTCTGTTGAGGCTTCTAAATGTCTTGAGCAAGCCTTGCCAGTTTATGAACTACTGGGTCTTTGACAACATAACCATTTGTTGGCATAGGGGTAGACCCAGGGCTCAACACTTCAACAATGAACCAACAAAACCCTAACTATCGTCCGTTTCGACAACACCTGCGAAGAAGATGAATTCTCACCCGAGGTAGAGGTAGGGGTGGTTGCAGGACTCAGGTGTCTGCAACCTAGCTGGGACATAGATCTGTGATTACAATACTCTAACAAAGCACTTATCATTTATCATTCATCAATATTTAACCAGTATATACTTCACAGATAAAAACCCTAATTACATAGTAACACAATACTCAACCAAATCCACACATCTAAGCACTTAGCATAAAGAAAACGATCAGATCTAGCATTCATTCACATCATTGAGCAATAAGCTATTATATCAGATCATTCTAACATTCATAAAGATAACAACACTAAGCATAAAACACATCAAAGGCACAAAGCAATAATAAAAATGAAAAAAGCAACCATAACACAGGATATACGAGGTTCACCCTCTCCCTAGGGTTATGCCCACCAACTATTTTCTTCTTTATTATCTTATTTTCAAGCTTATTATAGGCACATAGCATCAAAATCCTACTATGCAGAGGACAAGAGATCTACACACACCTCGCTGGATCCTCCTTCCCCAAACTAGGTTATAGCACAAATTCCTTACACAGTCTATTATAGTTACTTGCACTTAGCCTTTCAAGCCTCATATAGTATGCACAAAGCATTTACAACTATCACTTGCACTTAGCACATTGGCCTTCACTTTCCTTTATCACCTAGCATCACACTCCCCTTTTTACTTACATCGCCTAGATTTCTATTTATACATTAAAAAATGGGCCTAAACATGGGTAAACCCATGCGCCGACATTCCCATACCTGTTACATAAGCCCAAAATCCAAAAATTCCCTAAAAAGGGGCCTAGATCTTGCGATCTCCACTTCGACTTGGAATCTTCCTTCGACAGCCTATCGAAGTCCCAAAATATGTCAAACCTGACCAAGGATCTCCAAAACTTGGTCAAGGTCCAACACATTATTTAATGAGAAGAAAATTTATATTACTAACAGATAACAATAGTGTAAAAAACATTTTCAGTAAATAGGATCTCAATGTAAGATAGGTGGGGTGGTTGGCCTTCTGAAGTGAGTTTGATTTTGAAGTATGAAAGATCAAGGGAAAAGAAAATAAAGTTGTAGATGCACTAATCCAGAGAAATAATGACTCGTGTTAAGTAATTATCAGCAAAGAAGAAAATGATATTGAGGATAGGATTAAATCTACAAGAAGAAATGATGAAAAATGCATCAAAACAATGGAACAATTCTAAATAAATGAGGGAAATATACACACTATGATTCTTAGTATAGATGGAAGGGGACTGTTAAGGTTCAAAAATAGGTTATGTGTACCTAATTCCACTTAATTGAAGATGATAATCCTTGATGAGTTGCACAAAAATCCATATTCTAGTCATCTAGTATACCAAAAAATGATAACATCTTTAAGAAAACAATTTTATTGGCCTAATATGAAATATGAAATAGTTGAATACTTGTCTAAACTTTTATAATGTCAACAGGTAAATGCTAAGCATCAACATCCGACAGGACTTTTACAAACTCTTCCTAAACCATAATGGAAATGGTAAATTATTTCAATGGACTTCATTACAGGTTTTCCTAAGATTCAAAGACAAAATGACTCAATTATGGTAGTGATTAAAAAACTATGTAAGATTTCACATTTTATACCTGTGAAATCTACTTACAAAGAGATTAATATCTCCAAATTTTTTATGAAAGTAACATTTAGGTTGCATGGGATTCCTAAGATGGTGATTTCATATAGAGATGTTAAATTTACATTTAATTTTTGAAAAGAATTGTTTGCAAGTTTGGGTACTAATTTGAATTTCATCACACGTTACCATGCACAAACAGATGGGAAATTTGATCGAACAAATCAAAATATCAAAGACATGTTACAAATGTATGTTAGGACAGAACCAAGTGGGAAGACTATCTACACCTAGTTTAATTCACATACAATAATGAGTATCAAGCCTCGGCTAAGATGAGTCCCTTCGAAGGTTTATACGACAAGAAATGAACAACCTCGATCAGTTGGGATAATTCGATCAACATTATTATGGTTGGATAGAAAAAGCTCCAAGAAATGGAGAGAATGGTAAAAAGGGTAAAACAAAACTTGAAAGAGGCACAAGATCGACAAAAAATCTATGCAGATCTAAAAAGGAGACATGAATAATTCAAAATTGGATAGCATGTGTATCAAAAGGTCAAAGAAAGGAGAACCTCCCTAAATATAGGAAGTCGTTCCAAATTGGCGCCAAGGTTTTGTGGTCCTTTCGATATTTTAACTCGAATCGAACCAGTGGTGTATCAATTGACACTTCCTGCAAATTTAAAAGTTCATAATGTTTTTCATGTTTCATTATTGAAAAGATATATTCATGATCCTACTCACATCATTAATTAGAACATGGTGCAGGTGGAACGAGAGGGAAAGTTACAAAGAAAAACCTCTATGCATTTTGGATAGGAAATAAATAGTACTTCAGAACAAATCCATTGCCCAGGTAAAAGTGCAATCAAAGCAATTTAGTCCTCAAGAGGTCACTTGGGAGTTGGAAGAAGAAATGTTGAAATCTTATTCAATTTTGTTCTAAAGGATGGCTTGAACACTAAGGACGGTGTTATACTTAAGGGAGAGAGGATGTGATATCCTCAAATTATTCAAAAATAAACTATTTCAAAGTTGTTCTAAAAATAAATTTCCATTTAAGGAAATTCGAATTACAATTTGTGGAAGTATGTAATTATGATTTTTATGACTGTTGGACAAAATTTTTACTTGCCAACTATCATTTTTTGATGGAAACATGTATGAGAAAAACATTTTTATAAATTAAATTTTTGAAAATAGATGGAACAACCAAGTTAAAAGTAGTTGAGTATGACTCCACGAGTGGGGAACATGTTTGATTTAAATTAGAGCTGATTTTAACAAGTGTCAGAAGTTGATTTATGTGACTAGTAGCCCCTAAAAATCAAGGATTTGTAAAGATGTGAATTTCCCAAGGAGGGAAAGGAATGGAAACTCCTGGGAAATAGAAAAATGAGATATATACAACATATGTGGGAGGCATGATGTTGCTTAGTATGTTCGGGAAATAACTATTTGTTGTTATGAGCACATCTGATGTCAGGAAAATGATTTTCTGAACTATTTAGAGAGACAGTGGCTAAAGAGTGATGCACAGTTTTCCCTTATGGAGTCCTGGCCAGGATAGGGTTTGATCAAGACAATTAATAATGATTGTTTGTATCTACAGTTGGTTGGAACATGGTTGTTCCATTTCTTTTCCCAACATAGCTATTTCAGATATGTATCTTAACTGGTTACATTTCATTCTATTGAAGTATTTAATGGCTGATATATATGTAAGAAATGATCAATATAGGGGTGTCTCATAGTTCATATTATATTTATTGATTTACACGCCTTATAAAAATGTAGATAAGTTTTATTTATCAATTTGTATGTAGATACAGAATCACATACATGTTACAGAATTGTGTAGACTATAGATTGGATTTGATGAGATATATGTTATTATTCATGTTAGATTTGACTTTCATTTAGATATAGAATCTGTATTTAGGCTACAAAATCGATCTACATAGATAAATGTGTTGGCAGGTTTATATTTGGGAGTGAGCTTGTCATTGATGGCAAGAACAACGATGGCAAGAATAGGCTCAGGAGACATTGTAAGTCTAGATAGGAGGAGCGCACAGATGGAGGACATATCTTGGGTGTTAGATCCGAGCGTGGGGTCTGATCGTCATTGAATCCAAGAGAGCCTACATGTTCTTTAAAGTACAAGGAGAAGCAGGCTTACAAAATCCCGAAAGCAGAAGGATCATCCATCTTCGGGCAGGACACATAGTCACAGATCATCATTTCGCTGACTGGAAAGTCAAAGGAAGGAGGTGCTCTAACCCCTCGAACTCACAATATGTCAGATCTTGAAATGATCTGGACCGTCAATCCAAGAAGGACACGTGGCTAAAGATCAACATTCCGCTGACTGAAAGGTCAAAGGAAGGAGGTGCCCTAGCCTCTCGAACTCACGATATATGGAAGGAGTTGCCCTAGCCTAGTCATTGGATCAAGGAAAAATTTGGATCGTCGATCCAAGAAGGAAACGTGGTGAAAGATCATCCTTTCTCTCACTAGAGAGTCAAAGGAATGGGGTTCCCTAACCTCTCAAACTCGCGATATGCGAAATCGTGAAATAATCATAGTCATTGGATCAAAGACGAATCTGGGCCATCAGATCTAGGAGGTGAAAGTGACAGACCACGTCAGAAAGGATAGGTGGAAGACTACGTCAGCAATGACACATGGCATGATTAGACAAAGACAAGTGTGAATATGATTCATCATTTCAAGAACCTGGAAATCACAATTCTAAGTGGCACGTGGCAGCCACATGGATCATGTCATGTCATCGAGTGACTTCATTACGGGAGTTTAGTTTCGGGAGTTTTAGCATCAACACTCCCCCCCAAGTCCCGAAAGATGAAGTTTCGGGGTGAAGTATAGTCGTCCGATCACCACGGATCATGGACTATTTATCTAAAGAGAGAAGTGCTCAAATAGATAGCTAGTGGTCATATCTCATGGTCACATCATAGAGACGACTCATCAGAGAATCCCTGAAATGCAAAATCAGAAATGCTTTCTAGCGTAGGCTACGGTCACCGGCGGTGGTCATGTGAGAGGAAGGAGCTAGCATTTTCTAAGCTCCATTTCGGGGATTGCAACATGGGAGAGTCGAGATGCCTCAACATAGGATTACCGAATTACGAATTGTGAAAGCCCTTTATGGATAAGAACTTGGTCATCGACGGTGGTCATGTGAATGGAAGGAGCTAGCATAGCTAGGCTCCATTCTAGGTATCGTGAATTTCGAGAGGAAGGAGTCAAGGTGACTCATGGCAGAATCTCTGAAACACAAGTTGTGAAGCACCTTTTTGATTAGGCATGTGGTCACAGCCAGTGGTCTTTTGGAGAGCCATCGTATGCCTGGTGCCAGTCCATGTAGGGATCATTCACGAGGAATCGTTGATCTCTAGTTTCACCTTCCAAGAAGATATCAATCATTCAAAGACTCCAACAACCAAATAAGCCATACTTGACTGGTTGTAACTACCATAACAAAGTGATGGAGTCTTCCAGAGAATTCGAAGAGTCTTCAGGGTGATTGACAGAGAAGATGAAGAGTCTCAAGGCCACCGCCAGTGGAGTGTAGACTCATCATAGAGTCGACTGACAGATTGAAGGGGGTCGAAGAATGTTACAGCAAATGAAGCCAAAGGACCTCATGATAAGTGCGAGTGTTGATGAATGTAGAAATGACATGCAGTGGCATAGCGCATGCATAAGGCTCAAGGTGCACTAAGACTATAAAAATGGAGAACAAAGAAGGGATCGTGTCACTATTGTTGTGAGTAGTACATGTGTGTAGAAGCATGAGGTGTAGTAGTTGAAGCATGGAAGAAGAAAAGAACATAAATGCATATTCATGAGCATAAGAGAAAGTTGAGGTGTGCATGCTGAGATAAAGGAGAAGATTAGAAAGATGAAGACGATGCAAGTAGGAAGACATTGATGTAGGCGGAGCAGAGAAGCATAGTAGAATAGTGATAAGCCCGATAATCCAATAACAACTATTGAATCACTATAATAAATTCACAAAAAGAAAAGTTTTATATTTCAGGGTGGATGGGAGGTGCTAGGGAGGACTGTTGTCCTGAGAGTTTCAAGTAGGTACTTGAATGCAGGGAGTTATAGCTTCCATTTGGTTGCAGCCAGAGAATCCAAGGTTGCAGGGTGGTGCAAGGGAGAACATTGGTTCTCTGATATATAGGTTGGTGCCTGTATAATTGGAAGTTGGTGCTTCCATCCAGTTGGTGATGGAACATTTAGGGAGTTGGTACTTCCTTCTAGTGGGTGCTAGAGAAACCAGAGAATTGGTGCTCTCAGCAAGTAGCAGCTTGCAAATAGAGGTGGTATCCTTATTATGAGAGGTGCTCATAAGAATGATAATGTACATAAGATAATTATCATATAAAGAAGAAGAGGTTTTCACCCTTTATGGGTTTCCTTAGGAATATTTGTCTCTGTATTGTACATGTGTGTGATTGATGTTGAATACTATACTGCTTATTTATTGTGATCATCATTGAGAGTTCTGTAATGAATTTAAAAATGGATATAGTTGTTTAAGCACAGTAACAACTATATCACCCCCCTCTCAGTTGTCCAACAATTGGTATCATAGCAGGCCCCTTTTATCTAAGGTTAGATCCTAGAGATTAAACATGTCAATCCATGAAGGAAATTCAACCAATAAGACCCTTATGTTAAATGGAACAAAATTTTCCTTCTGGAAAGTTAGAATGAGAACCTACATAATGGATTTAGGTGCAGATGTCTAGGATGTGGTAGAGACTGGTTATGTAAATCTAGTTGTACTAGCTAATAAGGATGACAATATAGAATTCATCTTCAATGCTAAGGCTATGAATGCTATTCTAAGTGGGCTTGCAGAAGCAGAATTTGTAAAAGTTATGCATTTAGAAACTGCCAAAGAAATGTGGGACAAACTCATTAACAGTTATGAAGGTAATGAGAAGGTAAAGGATGCCAAGCTTCAAACCTACAAAGTACAGTTTGAACAACTGAAGATGAAAGAGGATAAAAAAATTGGAAAGTACTTTTTGAGAGTTGAAGAACTAGTAAATGCAATGAAAGCACATGGTGAAAAAATTGAGGAACCCTCTTTAGTTCAGAAAAATTTGAGATCTCTACTAGATAGGGTCAACCCGAAGGTCTCTTCTATAGAAGAACTTAATGATCTAAAAGCCTTAGCGTTTGATAAAATTATAGGAACGTTGACTGCATGTGAAATGAGAATAGTTAAAGATAAACCCACCTCCAGAGAAGCATCATTTAAAGAAGACAAGAATGAGGATTCTGAGCCTGATGAAATTGAAGAAAAATTTGTGAGAAGATTGAAGAAGGGACCAGGGAAATACAAAGGTAAACTACCTTTCAAATGTTTCAACTGTGGAAAGATAGGTCATTTTTCAAATAAATGTCCTCACAAAATAAAGGATCAGACATATGATGATGAGGAGAAGCACAAACAAAAAAAATTCTTTAAAGAGAATAATTTTAAGAAGAAGAGTCTTTGTGTAAACAATGATGATGATCCTTCAGATGATGAAGATAGTGAATCCACTATTGAAGATAAACTAAATGACTTCATGCTTATGGCCAAAGAGGATTATGACAATAAAAGAACAGGAAGTGATGCTAATGAAAAACAAGTTGTGGTTGATATGGAAGAAGAACTGATCGGTGCACTGGAAGAGATTGATAGACTTAGAATTAAGAAGAGAAAACAAAAATGATTATTGATATAGTTCAAGAAAGGCAGTAAAGAACCTGATGAAGACTTTGTCCTACTAAAAGTTGAATTAGAAGAGGCAAAGCAAACTGAAGACATTCTGAAACAATAGTTATCAGAAAAGAAGGCAAGATGTGTAGATCTGGAAAAGGTAGTGAAAAATAGGAACAATTTGGAGAAGTTTCAAGCCTTGTATCATCAGAATCTATCAAGTATCAAAGCTTCAGAAGAATTGGCCACCATTCTGAATCAACAAAGAAACCCAAAGATGAAAATGGATCTGGGTTATGAAGAGAGATCAAGTAGTGATCAACCAAGCAACAAAGAAGCCATCAATTTTATCAAATCTACCACCAGTGACAACACAAAACCTGTAGAAACAAAAGAAGATAATCAACTTCTCAGGAGGATTAATGAAAGAGGTACGAGAACTGAAACTATAGATCAGATAAATAATGTATTCTCTGTTCAAAGAAATCATTATCATGGAAGAAATCGACCTTCTCAAAGAAGACAACCATTTTCGAGGTACAAAGGATTTTTCTATGGATATTGTTATTTATGATCTAACTTTGGTCACAAAGCTATAAATTGTTCTTTAAGATTTAAATATGAGCAATCAAAATATTCAAGGAATAGATATATGTCACAACAAAGAATGAGACAGCCAAGTAACAAACAATCATAGAATGTAAATAATGTGATGGCTGAAAAAAGGACATAGGTTAAGTTAACAATCATTATGATCCTTTATTCAATGAACCATAATGTAACACCTGCCATAATTGTGGACATAAACCTGCAGACTTTCACTTAAGGAACTATGAGCCAAATTTGAACCCCTTTGTTGAAAATGTCAAGTTTTGGAAGATGAAAGAAAATGACAAGTGTGGACAAGTGTTTTCATCCCAAAGACAACAGAACCCATGGTATATTGACAGTGGTTGCTCCAAACATATGACGGGAGACAAAGGTAAGTTTCTATCTCTAAGTGAAAGAAAATCAGGAAACATAACCTTTGGAAATGATGCTCCAAGTAAAAGCAAGGGTAAAGGGATGGTGAGTCTAAGTAATGGCAAAGGAAAAGACCATAATGTTCTACTTGTAGATGGGCTGAAACATAATATGCTCAGTGTAAGTCAAATGTGTGACAGAGGATGTGAAGTGGTGTTCACTTCCAAGGACTGCAAGATAAATTCTGTAAACTCAAGATAAGTAGTGGCTAAAGGCATAAGGACAAAAAATAATGTATATGTGTTGAAAGAAGATAGAGTAGAGTGTCATCTAAGCAAACATGATGAGAGATGGTTGTAGAATAGGAGACTTGGACATCAAAACTTTGACCACTTAATCAAGCTCAAAAATCTTGAGGCAGTAAAAGATCTTTCGAGAATATCAAAGCCACAAGATTCTATGTGTAAACCCTACCAAGTAGGAAAGCTAACCGGGACACAGTTTAAATCCAAGAGTTCTACTTCAACAGAGAAACCACTCCAACTAGTTCATATGGATTTATTTGGACCATCAAGATAGGAAGACACAGTGAAAGAAAACTACTTTATGTTGATCATTGATGATTACTCCAGACTAACTTGGGTTGCCTTTCTCAAGGAAAAAGCTGAATCATTTGAGAAATTTAAAATATTTAAGGATTTAACTAAGAATCAAATAGGCAAGAGGTTAAAGGTAGTACGATCAGACAAAGGAGGCAAATTTATGTCAAGTGAGTTCAAGGAATTCTGTGATAAACATGGGATCAAGAGAGAATACACAATCCAAAGAACTCCACAACAAAATGGAGTAGTTGAGAGGCAAAACATAACAATGCAGCAAATGGCCAGGTCAATGATGAATGAAAAGAAAATTGGTCAAATCTACTGGGTAGAAGCAATACACATAGCATTCCATGTTCTTAACAAATCCCAACTCATACCACACACTAACAAGACACCCTATGAATTGTGGTATGGGAGACTTGCTTCAATCAAACACTTCAAAGTCTTTGGGAGTAAGTGCTACATAAAGAATAATGATGAGAAGCATGGAAAGTATGATGAAAAGGATGATGAAGGCATCTTCTTAGCGTATGCTACAAACAATAAAGGATACACAATGCAGCAAATGGCCAGGTCAATGATGAATGAAAAGAAAATTGGTCAAATCTACTGGGTAGAAGCAATACACATAGCATTCCATGTTCTTAACAAATCCCAACTCATACCACACACTAACAAGACACCCTATGAATTGTGGTATGGGAGACTTGCTTCAATCAAACACTTCAAAGTCTTTGGGAGTAAGTGCTACATAAAGAATAATGATGAGAAGCATGGAAAGTATGATGAAAAGGATGATGAAGGCATCTTCTTAGCGTATGCTACAAACAATAAAGGATACAGATGCTATAATAAGAGGTTGCATAGATTGGTTGACTGTATTGACATAAAAGTTGATGAAGGAATCCTAGAAGGAGAGGTGAACAATACTTAATCAACAACAAAGGATATATATGAAGTTGAAGATGAACAGGTCCAAGAATCAAAACAAGAAGACTTTGAGCCAGATGAAGATGCAAATATTGAGACAGACTCAAATCAACAGACAACATCAAATTCCTCCTCCAAAATCACTCAAAAGAATCATCCTGCAAGTCAGATAATTGGTGAAAAAGACAAAGGTGTAAAAACCAGGAGAAAGATAATAAAAAACACTGCACAATCACATATAGCCTTCATATCCATGCTGGAACCCAAGAATTTAAATGAAACTAGCAATTATGACCACTGGGATCAAGCCATGAATCATGAACTTGATCATATTGAGAAAAACAATATGTGGGAGATGGCTCCTAGACCTTTAAGAACAAAATGAATGAGAAGCGACAAGTTTTCAAGAACAAAGAAAGATTGGTTTGTAAGGGCTATGCTCAAATAGAAGGACTGGATTTTGATGAAACATTTGCACCAGTAGCAAGACTAGAAGTGATCAGAATATTTCTTGACTATTCTTGTCATAGAAGGTTTTAAGTTTATCAAATGGATGTCAAGTCAACATTTCTAAATGGAGATTTAAAAGAAGAAGTTTATATGGAACAACCAGAGGGTTTTGAACTAACAAATAATCCTGGCCTAGTATGCAAGCTGAAGAAATCCTTATATGGGTTAAAACAAGATCCTTGTGCCTGGTATTATAGACTGGATAAGTATCTCCAAGACAAAGGGTTCAAGAGAGGAATAGGTGACAACACTCTATATAACAAAACAAAGGGTAATGACTTACTCATCGTGTTGGTCTATGTAGATGACATCATCTTTAGATGTAATAATGATTCATTGGTTGAATGGTTTTCTTTTTCCATGGAGTCTGAGTTTGAAATGTCTATGATAGGGGAACTATCATTTTTTCTTGGTCTGCAAATTACTCAAAAGTCTAAAGGAATATTTCTTTCTCAAGAAAAATATCTAAGAGAAATGTTGAAAAGGTTTCAAATGGAATATTCTAAACATGTGGGAAAACCTATGGTTACTGGATGCAAATTAAGCAAGGATGATGACTCACCTGATGTTGATCAAAGTTCATATAGGTCAATGATAGGAAACTTATTTTATATTGCAACATCCCGTCCAGACATAATGCATGTTGTTGGAATAGTAGGAAGGTATCAGGCAACACCCAAATATAGTCATTTGCTAGTTGTCAAAAGAATATTCAGATATTTGAAAGAAACAATGAACTATGGCCTATGGTATCC
This sequence comes from Picea mariana, assembly GCA_032191745.1. Classification (NCBI taxonomy): domain Eukaryota; kingdom Viridiplantae; phylum Streptophyta; class Pinopsida; order Pinales; family Pinaceae; genus Picea; species Picea mariana. Next base: position 125,299 of record JASDQU010739754.1, on the reverse strand, counting down.
TAAGAATCAAAATTTTCAATTATCAGTCTACTTAGATGTTGATTGGGCTAACTGCATGGATGAAAGGAAAAGAATGAGTGGAGGTGTGTTGTTCTTAGGAGATTCTCTAGTAGCGTGGTTGAGTAAAAAGAAAGGTTCCATTTTTTTATCAACTAGAGAGGCAAAGTACATTGTTGCTAGTACTTGTTGCACTTAGGTATTATGGATGATTCAAACACTTGCACACTTGGAGGTAAAATATACTGCACCGATCCCAATTCACTATGATAACACTAGTGCCATAAGTGTGTCAAACAATCCTGTATTCCACTCCAAAACCAAGAACATTCCCATAAAATACCATTTTATAAGAGAGCAGGTCACCAATCATATTGTTCAAGTTCATTACACTCCAAAGACAGAACAAATTGCAGACATCTTTACTAAATGCCTAGCCAAGACACCATTTGAATATCTCCGTCAGAAGTTGCGTGTCATCCCATCTCACACCTAAGAGAGTCCATCCTGTTAGGGGGAGTATGTGTTGGTTGCATATATGATACCTCCAATGATGTACTGCAACATCTCAGGGGAAGAATGTTTTATTTGAAATTGATGTCAAAGGGGGAGAAAAGGAGTGTACTGGTCCAGACCGCATGCTGTAGTTGGAGGTCCAAAAAGATTAGCATAGTCGTTCGAGGTTTCCATCAATGCCAAAGGGGGAGATTCTTGGCAGGTTTATAGTTGGGAGTGAGCTTGTCATTGATGTCAAGAACAACAATGGCAAGAAAAACGATGGAAAACATGATCGGAAGAAATCGTAAGTCCAGACATGAGGAATGCATGGATGGAGGACAGATCTCGGGCGTTAGATCTGAGTGCAGGGTCCGACCATCATTGGATCCAGGAGAACCTAGACGTTCTTTAAAGTACAAGGAGAAGCGGGCTTACAAAATCATGAAAGAAGGAGGACCGTCCATATTGGGGTAGGAAACGTAGTTATAGATCATCATTTCGCTGACTGGAAAGTCAAACAAAGGAGGTGCTCTAACCCCTCGAACTCACGATATGCCAAATCAGGAAGTGATCTGGACCATTGATCTAAGAAACACATGTTGCTAAATATTAACATTTCGCTGACTGAAAGGTCAAAGGAAGGAGGTGCCCTAACTTCTCAAACTCGCGATATGAGAAATCACGATACAATCTTAGCCGTTGGATCGAGGACAAATCTGGACCATCGATCCAAGAAGGAAACATGGTGAAAGATCATCCTTTTGCTGACTAGAAAGTCAAAGGAACGGGGTTTCCTAACCTATATAAATGACGATATGAGAAATCGCAAAATAATCATAGTCGTTGGATCAAGGACAAATATGGGTCGTCCGATATAGGAGGTGAATGTGGCAGACCACATCAGAAAGGATAGGTGGAAGACTATGTCAGCAATGACACATGGCACGATCAAACAATGACAAGTGTCAAGATGATTCGGCATTTGAGGAACTTGGAAATCATAATTGTGAGTGACACGTGGTAGCCACACAGATCACGTCATGTCATCAAGTGAGGTCATCCCGGGAGTTTAGTTTCAGGATTTTTAGCATCAACACTCCCCCAAAGTCCTGAAAGATGAAGTTCCAGGGTGGAGGATAGTCGTCTGATCACCATGGATTGTGGACCATTAATATGAAGAGAGAAGTGCTTAAATAGCTATCCAATGGTCATATCTCGTGGTCACATCATCGAGAGCTAGAGAGAAGAGCTAGAGAAGCCAAGATCTATTTTAGAGTTCATTACAGAGAGCATCAAGATGACTCATGACAGAATCCCTGAAATGTGAAATGCCTTCTAGTGTAGGTTGTGGTCACCGTCAGTGGTCATGTGAGGGGAAGGAGCTAGCATTTTCTAAGCTCCATTTCAGGGATTGCGACCTGGGCAAGTCGATATGCCTCAACACAGGATTCCCAAATTATGAATTGCGAAAGCCCTTTATGGATAAGCGCTTGGTCATCATCGGTGGTCATGTGAATGGAAGGAGCTAGCATAGCTAGGCTCCATTCCAGGTATCAAGAATTCTAGAGAAATGATTCAAGGAGAGTCATGGAAGAATCCCCAAAACACAAGTTGCAAAGCGCCTTTTTGATTAGGTCTGTGGTCATAGCTAGTGGTCTTTTGGAGAGCCATCCTGTGCCTGGTGTCAGTCCACATAGGGATCATTCATGAGGAACCATTGATCTCTGGTTTATCCTTCCAGCAAGATCTTAACCATTAAAAGACTCCAATAGCCAAAGAAGCCATACTTGACTGGTTGTAACTGCCAGAACGAAGTGATGGCGTCTTCCATAGAATTTGAAGAGTCTTCAGGGTGATCGACAGAATATGAAGAGTCTCAAGGCCACTTCCAGTGGAGTGTAGACTCATCATAGAGTCGACTGACAGATGGAAGGGGGTCGAATATTGTTAAAGCAAGTGAATCCAAAGGACCTCATGAGAAGTACGAGTGATGATGAACATAGGAATGACATGTAGTGGAATAGCGCATGCAGAAGGCTCAAGGTGCACTGAGACTATAAAAATAGAGAACATAGAAGGGATCATGTCGTTGTTGTTGTGAGTAGTGCATGCGTGTAGAAGCATGAGGTGCAATAGTTGAATCATATAAGAAGAAAGAATAGAAATTCATATCTGTGAGAAGAAGAGAAAGCCAAGGTGTGCAGGCTGAGACAGAGGAGAAGATCAGAAAGATGAAGTGGATGCAAGTAGGAAGACATTGATGCAGGTAGAACATAGCAGCATAGAAGAACAACTATAAGCCTAGTAAGCTAAGAACAACTATTGAATCACTGTAATAAATTCATAGAAAGAAAAGTTTTATATTTTAGGGTGGATGGGAGGTGCTAGGGAGGACTGTTGTCCTCAGAGTTTCAAGTAGGTTACGCAGGGAATTATATCTTCCATCTGATTGCAGCCATAGAAACCAGGGTGGTGCAAGGGAGAACATTGGTTCTCTGATATATAGGTTGGTGCCTGTATGGCTGGAAGTTGGTGCTTCCATCCAGTTGGTGCTGGAACATTCAGGGAGTTGGTACTTCCTTATAGTGGGTGCTAGAGAAACCAAATATTTGGTGCTCTTAGCAAGTAGCAGCTTGCAAAATAGAGGTGGTATCCTTATTATGAGTAGGTGATCATAATAATGATAATGTACATAAGATAATTATCATATAAATAAGAAGAGGTTTTCACCCTTTATGGGTTTCCTCAGGAATATCTGTCTCTGTATGGTACATGTGTGTGATTGATGTTGAATACTCTACTGCTTATTTATTGTGATCATCATTGAGAGTTCTATAATGATTTTAAAAATGGATATAATTGTTTAAGCACAGTAACAACTGATTCACCCCCCCTCTCAGTTGTCCAATAGAATTTGTATGTACCAAATATAAATAATCTCCTTATGGAGATCTCTCAACATGAAAATAACTACTTCATAAAAGGAAAACCAGTGAAACCAAAATAATTAGATTGCATCACAAACAATAATAAGTAAACTGTATATTTCTTAATTCTTCCAATACATTGTCTCTAGAACCAGTGGAGTGAGAAAATACTCATGTGATAAGAATTAAGGAAATAAATAGGGGAATTAAAAAGGTCATGTACATATATATTAACAAAAATGATTATCTGAAACATTATGCCTTAGAGATCAATATTGCAAATTATATTTATGGAGTAAAATAGGTCACTGGTGTCTGAAAACACGGACTTGAAGGTTTATTTCGAAATAAAGTATTCATATAGATGGGGTTATACATGCACACAAAATTTATGTTAATTATTTAAAAAAATAAATTAAAGAATCTACATCGATTGTCTATAACATATCTCAAGAAGAACAAAAGTGAGTGAAAATATATCATTCGATCTGTGAAAGGTAATCTCAGTAAGAGGCCGTGTTTTTATAGAACCAAAGTACCTTTTAGATATAGGAAATACTCCCCTCTCCAAATCAAAACCATACGATTTTTAACCTGCAAAGGGAAACCAAAGTATTACTATCTCCTCAAATTATTTTGAAGGAAACATAAACAGAAAAGAGAAAGACCGTAAAATTATCTCAGGCCTGGATTAGTTCCATTCGTATTTCACCTTGCAAAGTAAGTTTTGTATGTGGCCTAAGAGGATAAGGAGGCTTGTAAAATTCTAATTGGTTTCCTTGAAATAAATAGGGACTCATCATCAAACTTGTATCCATATAAATGATTTGAAAAATGTGAATTTAAAACTAAATACAAAGAGCAGAGGTTACCAAGAGGATAACGATTTCAATATCAAGAGGGAAATTATATTTGATCACAAATTATATCAATAATCAAATGAAATAATTACAAAGACAACGATATCAATTAAAAAAATTCAGATCTATCAACGTTTCCATACAAAACAAACAAATCCCCTAACATAGGGTAACTTCATAGAATGGAAAGACTATTGCATATTTATAAATACAATCGTGCTAAGGGTTATGGTAAACTTTAAGAGGATAACAAGAGAACCCAATATAACATTATTCAATGTACAACTCGAAAATTAGTTATCAAATTGATTTGGGTATTGACCCTCCAACATAGATAAGAGGAGACTTTTATGTAGAGTTATCTAGAGAAAACTCAAAACTGCTAAGGAAGAATTTTCTAAATTTAACCGAGGGGACTCCTTTCAAATACACAGAATATCCCTTTTTTAGCTTATAGAACCTTTAATATGTGCATATTCAATCTTAAGACTGTAATGGTAAATTATAACATGGTGTTCCTGTACAAGTAAATAGGAAGAACAACTGTAATTTTTCGAGCAAATAAAACTGAACTCTAGGAAGTAACGACCTACTTTGAGTTGTGCAAAAGACTTCATGAAATTAGAAGGGTATTAGATGATTACATGGTTATGTCTAGAATGAAAAAATAATAAAACAGGTTCCTCAACCCTGAACATTTCCAAGTAGAAATGTCTCGATAAGCTATTGTTACAATACATTACGTTTTAATCTTTTTATAGAAATATTTACCTTTCCCTATGAAAAGTTTCTCAGAAGGCCTTTTTCCATTTCCCTATGTAGACTTGAAGTCCTATTTTGAAAACCTCAGAGCTAAAAAAATATTTTCCCACATATATGCTCCCTAAATATTATACAACATGTGTGTACACAGTTTGCACCATTACAGCCTGCATGCATCGGGTTTTTTGCCCAAAATTAAAAAATGGTGTCAGGTTTCCATGTCATGTCGTGAGATCCATGATCCTTGACCTTCCATATACTGGAAACGTTTTGAATCAACCCTTCAGTTCCATTTAAAGGCTATAAACGGGCGATATATGAGCTATGGAAAAGAGGAGAAGAATTCAACTTTGAGAGAAAAATTACTCTGGAGAAATTATTCACTTCATATTGTGTCTGCATCCCTTTGTCCTTTTAAGTTTGCACACATTGTTCAGCCCCCAAGCTCTTCCATAATTGATTGAGAACCTCATTGTCTCTCTTATATGAGCTTTCCTTTAGTGGAGGATTGAAGTGGTGGAGGCCCAACTAGATGGGACTTTGTTTCTCGGTTCTGAACCATGTCAACATAAACGTTTATAATTCATTGACTTCTGCTGATTACATTTTTATAGAAATACTCTTTTCTTGTCCAATTAATATCTTGCAAATATTTGAATTGTTATTCCATGGGAATGTTTGTCATTAATTTTGATGGATTATGCTATTCAATGTGCTAACTTTATATATTGTCACCATATTCTTGTGTTTCTTGTTTGTTGAGGGCATGTTGCAAGTGTATTTCTTTAAGTCAAGTGCTCAATGGTGGACTTCATGGAATGTCTAGACGAGGTAGGCTTTTTATCTTGTCTTGTTAGCATATTTTCTTATATAGCCTACCTAATATTAGAGTTGATTTCTGCAGTCATTTTCGTCTATTGTGGTTTACCCCTAGCCATAGAGAGATTTTCCTTGTAACATAATTGACAACCATATTGGGGATAAAATCTTGTTTTCGGGGTTTTGAGTGTTTTCTCTTTTGATTGTGCTCATTTATATTGAGTTTCCTTTCATCTAATTGCTTGATAGACTCTGTTCATTTTGAGTATGATTTTCTTAGCCTGATCCTTAGCCTGACAGTGTTTTAACACATATACCCAGGTTTTTACCTGACAGTCACGTACATATGCGTGTTGTCATTCCGAAAGAGGTGTATATACATGGTTTTCTACTCAACAACCACATACATCATCCTTTTCAGATTGGTTTTTGAGTTTGATGTTTGTTGGGTAAGTTGTGATGGTTGTTGATTTTTCTTGGGTCTCTATTATGATTGTTAAGTGCCTATAGAATGATAGAAAACCCTTCTTTGATTGAATTTTTAGGTGGTGCCTTTCTCAACATCCTTTTCATTTATTGTCCTCACATCTTGGGCTGGTTGTTTTATTCTTGATATCCTACTTGGTTTGTATCTGTTTACATACAGTACAATATTTATATCAATTTGTTTTTCAGTCCTTGCATTTTCATTCTTTTATATTGAAAATACAAAAATATTAAGCTTTTTGCATTATTGTCATTTGATATTTTGGGTTCTTATCATTGATCTTAGTACATGTATAGAAATATTTCATCTTATTTGGAATTGCAAAACTAAATTGAAAATTTCATTTTGAAAAGCTTATCATTTATTGGGAATTGAAGTTAGGACCTTGTATTTTATTCATATTCATTTATTTTACTTGCTAAGTCATAACATCATTAGTTTCATGAACACAACTTTTTGAGTAAGCAAGGTCACTAAAAGCAATGATGATAATTTAAAATTGATTAGAAACAATTTTATTTTCTAGGGTGCACAAACTAGCTTAGGATTTAGAACCTTGGAATCAGATTTTGTGAGTAAACTTCTCCAGGGCTATTAAATCAACATATGTGTCTGACTAAGGGAGTGGAAAAATCCATTGTATAATTGGTGACATTTGGAGGCTCCGCTTACATTGGAGTTAAGAATGAGGTCGCATGAGGTTGGTTGAGGGGATATCCCTCCAATACCTTCTTAGCGTCAGGTATATTTTATGGGGATCTATTCGTATATGGGGATATTGCTAGTACCTTTACCTCTATGAGAGGCAGTGATTTTGAGGTTTCGGTCTCTATTACCTTACCCATATGGTAGACTTGACTTATGACTATTCTCATGTACATTGATTATGCAATGGTTTCTTAGTTGCTTGACTTAGGTACCACATAAGTTACTTATAGGGATTATTATGCAAGTACCCTGGGTCAAATAAGGGTCGGACAACACACAACCTTTATGGAGGATTACCTCTCCGAGGGAATCTGATCGACTAGTTGTTAAGGCCATGAGGGCCCTTACAAATTATTTTGATACCCTCGATCTTTTGCAGGGAGTCTCAGGCCCCTCTTGGGCAAGGCATACCTACTTTAGGGAGGGAGGTCCCTTTCAACCACTTTATCATGTTTGTGTGCATGTTGGCCTTTTTATTATTTTGATGTGCTCTTTGATTATTATTTGAGCTTAGGATTTTGTATTTCATCATGATTTGTCATTATCATCGATAGTGGAGTCCCTTTGACTCCCTCATTTATCACTACCTCCCCTATAACATTTTCTCATTTCATGGGGATGAATCCATCCCTATTTCATAATGGTATGCAAAATCATGATACTCAGTCAATAACTTGGGTCTCTAATCATTTTCCTCTTGATGTGCCAAATATGCTTTCACCTTTTGCATCCTCTCCCTTGCCTTCTTATATGAATCCTAGTTTTGGATCTGGGGGCACAATGGCTCCTTTTTCTATGTCTTCATTTGTTGGGAGTCATATCCCTCAATCGAATCTCACAGTAGGAGGTTGGAATATCCCTTCTTATGGATCCAATCCCAGTTTCACTCTTCTATGAGGAAGTTATGAAATGGGTGGTTATTCTTCTTATTATACCTCATTCATATATCCTTCATCTGCTATATTAGTTCCTAAAAAACATTTCCCATGACGAACCTCCATCTATCCTCTGGTATTTGATACAAAGGGAGTCTGTTTTATGGTACAGGAAACCCCCTTTACAGAACTCCTCTGTCTAGGTGCAGTATATATCCTCACCTGAGTAACCCATGTCACGCCTTTTTTTCTTTGCAAACATATTCTCCGATGATTATGCATTTACAAACCTCTATGTATCAATTAGGCGGAGGATACTACCTTTCTAGGTAGTGACAAGGTATAGACCATAATCCTTCCTAGTCTTCAATTTCACAAAACCAATCTTTCCTAGGCCCTTGGTCTCAAATTCCGCAACTAACTTCTCCCATTGGTCCATTCACTACAAGTCATACTGGAATAATATCACAAACCTATCTCGGCCATGTTGCATATTGTCTAATAACCTCTGCAAGCCATGTTGAAGACCAACAACCAATCATTGTAAGTCATGCTGGGGGAAAAAATATAGTTGGCATGAGTCATACTAACATCAAATATCCAACCTCAGTCAACCATGTTTGGGAATCATCACCAACCTCTGTACATCATGTGGTAAATGAACCACCGGCCTCTGGTAGTCACACTAAGAGCATATCACCTTCCATTGTGAACGATGTTGGGGGAATTCATATGATTGAGAAGCCTCGATGTATAGGAAATAATCCCAAGTTCCTTTGTAGGCTTTGTAAAGGATTCCATTTAACTAGCTTGCACCCTATTACTGTTGTAGTAGAAGAAGTGTGGTCCTTGTCTGATAACCCTTCGGGTTCAGATTCTTATTTGGTTTATCAACATTCTATCTCTCCTTTTATTGACACAACGGTCATGCCAATGCAATCTTCATGCGACACTGCTCCTGTTTTGAGGATCAAGGCTTCTTTTGACCATGTCATTAACATTTCTAGTCCTACACCTTTTGTAAAAGGAAAAGTTTTACTCTCCCCGAGTACCCTCCCTCCAAATATTAGAGAGGTTACCTTTGATTGGTATGGTCTTGTGGAATATCAAATTCCTTCTCCTATGCCCTTTCAAATAAGATGCATTCTCCGATATATCATTGATAAGGTAACCTCCACGAGTATTTTATCCCCCTCTACTTGGAAAGCTATGGGTTTTCCCAAGCTTGTGTCAGATATTCATAAGTTGTTGACCTTTCATATAGGTCCTGCAAGAGAGCCTTAGACTCCCCCATGATATCATACCTAGAGAACTCCCAATAAGTTTGGTTTAATATCTTTTCCGACTCTCTCAAAAAGTTAAAAGATTTTCGAGTGAACTTGTCTCTTTCACACTCATAAATTCGATTTGAAAGGACATCTATTTGGTTTAATCTTACCCCCTTTTCAAACCAAGTAGACTAACATTACCAAAAAGGACATTTTTTGGCGTTAAGTTGTAATTGCATCTCATTCTCTTGCTTTTGTGTTAAGTATTGAGCCTATTTCTGGTTCTCTCTTTTGCATTATAAGCGTATCACCTAAGCAAGTTGCATCATCAGCCAAGCAAAGCCTTGTTTATAACCTTTGAAACTTGACACCCTGAACCCAAGAGTAAATGTTCCCCCGAGTGTCCATCTCTCGCATGCACCTCCTTGCATTGATCATAGGTATGTTTGACCACTGGAACCAGTTTCTTACATGTGACACTCTTTTCCTCCCCTGTATCATTGCATTCATTTGACTATGAAAAAATCTATATATATGGGTGGGGAATGAGTATTATCTTATAATGGCAACAATCGTGTCGCCTTTGAACATAGAACAAAAATTTTGAGTCCACTTGTCATCCAAATTTTGGGTTTAGCATGACCTTAGGAAGCTAATCTCATTACATAGAGTTTACTCCCCCAACTGGTTACTCTTCCAATACCTATGGAAATTTTTATTGATGCCTGCTACATCTAAAAGTTTCATCATTGAGTCCAGGGATAATTTTAGGGGATACATTTCACTCATGGGCTAATTTTCCACAGTTTTTCCTAAAACAAAATTTGCTATTCTAAAAAAAATTCGCCCAAATTTTATAGGATAAAATTATTTTACCTTAAAAATTGACAAAATTTTATACAAACTATATAAAATCCTTAGAATTTGAATATTTTTACAAAAATATTGCCAACGTTTTATAGTTGGCATATGAAGGATTAGTAAGATTCGCCCAGGTTTCTACATTTTAAAATAAATTTCCATTCTTGAAATCATCTTTGATGGAGTCTATGCTGCTAGAGTCTTCCATATGTCTCATTCTCTTGCTCAAAGGATTTCTATCAACCTATGTCATCCTTTCCTCAGATTTCTAGACTTTGCATGTCAGCCATACCCTCAATATGTCTCAAAATTACATGAAATTGTAGTCCTATCGTGCACCCTAGTCCTACTTTCATCATTGGTAGGTAACCTCGAACCCAACAACCAAAATTTCATCATTGATCGTTGACTAGGAGGTTTCCCTTATGTTCGACGACCATTAATCTATTCACACATCGGGATTCGTGCAGTGTCTTGGATTCCATTAGCCTTATTGGTTGTTTCATCACCTTTGTTGGAAGTTTTCCTTATTGGATGCTATCTAGAGGGTATTTTTCATGTACCGATTGCATTTGGCACACACAAAAGGTGCACGGGGTAGTTGGTTCGTGAACATGTTCTTCATCTTATTTCCTCCAAATCATCAAGATCCTGCTTTCTACCTCATGTTGAATGATGAGAGATGGCTTAATTCTCTCCTTTCAGCGTGTCTCCTCCCATCGACATTAACCCATCTACTCTATAAATGATACTTAGAGTCCTATGAGTACCTAGAGGCTTGCAGTCATTAGCAGAAGTTTCCCTCGCCATCGACATTTGGGAATACATCAATGTATCCTAATCGATGGATTCTTCAAGTGTTTGACCTCAAAACCTTTATTCACACTTGTAAGAATCCACTCGGTACCTTGACACTTCCTTTCATTATCGGTAGGTTGTCTCTCATTTGTTAACGATATACCTTAATGACTGATAATGAAATGAAGTCTCATTGTGTTCAACCTCAACTCCTTTATTCACACGATGTAGACTTACACCTTTGGCATATTATGTAGCAGACTTGAAGATATCAGTTCATATTCGCAGCTTTCCTGAGTTGTTGCTATCTTTCATTGGACCAATACCTATGTGACCTCAGTTATCATTTGGGATCAGATTGTACTCCATTGTATATAGATATCTTCAGATTGATGTTGAGGCTAGTTTTACTCGACCTTGTTCACGAATATGACAACCTTGGCATTTAGCCACCTTTTTATTTCCTATTCATGGCCATGAACAACTGTTTAGTATATTTTCACATGGATATGCAATGAAATTCAAATTGGCATCCATGTGTGAAAAGTCAATAGAAATTGTAATATTCTCATAAGAAACTAATTCGTTCAGTTGGGTCTCCATTACTCTACTTTTGGGCATTATAATATATTTGTCCATCGCAGATACTCCCCTGACCTCGCATATTAGGGGGTATATTTTATAGAAATATTTTCCTCACCCTATGCAAAGTTTATTAGAAGGTCTTTCTTCATTTCCTTATGTAGACTTAAAGTCCCTTTTTGCAAATCCCAGAACTAAAAAAAATATTTTCCCACATATACGCGCCCTAAAAATTATAAAGCATGTGTATACACAAGATCTACCATTACAGCCTCCATACATCAAGTTTTGTGCCCAAAATTAGAAACTAGTGTCGGGTTTCCATGTCACGTCACCAGATCCATGATCGTTGACCTTCCATATACTAGAAACATTCTGAATCAACCCTTCAATTCCATTTGAAGGATATAAATGGGCCATATCCGAGCTATGGAAAAGAGGAGAAGAATTCAACTTTTAGAGAAAAGTTGCTCTGGAGAAATTATTCACTTCATATTGGCATCCCTTTGTCCTTTTAATTCTGAACACATTGTTCATCCCCCAAGCTCTTCCCTACTTGATTGAGAAACTCATTGCCTCTCTTATATGAGCTTGCCTTTGGTGGAGGAGTGAAGTGGTGGAGGCCCAACTGGAAGGGACATAGTTTCTCGGTTCTGATCCATGTCGACATAGAAATTTGTAATTCACTCACTTCTTCTGACTATATTTTAATAAAAATACTCTTTTCTCATCCAATTAACATCTTGAAAATATTTGAATTGTTATTCCATGGGCATATTTGTTATGATGTTGATGGATTATGTTATTTAATGTCTTAACATTATATATTATTATCATATGCTTGTGTTTCTTGATTTTTGAGGACAAGTTACATGTGTATTTCTTTGAGCCAAGTACTCAACGGTGGACTTCATCAAACGTTTGGATGAGGGAGGATTTTTATCTTGACTTGTTATCATATTTTGTTATATAGCATACTTGATATTAGAGTTGATTTCTGCAGTCATTTGTTGTGGTTTGCTTCTGGCCATATAGATATTTTCCTCGTAACAAATATTAATACTTGGACCAGAGGCATGTCCATCATACAGTCTTGACCATTTTTCCTGGGGTCAAGCCAAAGCATTATTCCTTCACTTATTTGTTTATTTTTCATTGGTGGACCTTTAAAACTTAGAAATAAAAAAAGAAATAGACTGGATAATCCTAACAGAGAAGATGCAAATTCTTCCCATAATTTCTATTTGAGTGATTAAGTATCAATGCTTAGAATTATTACCTTGTTTTTGAAGAACACCAACTCTTACAGTCACTGTGGCTCACTATTGCATCTATCTACACCCAGTACAAAACTCTAACTCCTTTGTTCTACAGACCAACCAAGTTACAAGGAATAGAGCTATGGAGGAAATCTTAATGAAACATAGCAAGGAGGTCAAGTTCAATGAGCATCATGGTGCCTCGAGCCCATCGCTCATGCCAAGTCGAAGAATGATAGAGTACACCTCCCAATATTCATGTGAAATCAGTCAAGTGGAGGGCTTGTATTGGTTCAGTCCCTGAAGTATCAAATCTCATGGGTACATGGAATTAGACTATGTATTATGTACATATGCTAAAACTTTAATTCATTTAAAGAACATCATCAACTGCATTGACTTCCTAGTATAGGTTCTTGTTGTCATCCACTTTCTCATTAAGAACCACCATATTCCTTGCATCGTTGGGTAATGGAACATACGGTTTTCGTTAGACATGGGTTGTCACATGAATATGGATAATCCTAGTAACTAACCATGATTTCCCAACGTGTCGTTCCATAAACATGACCCTTGAGAAAAGATCCTTATGTCTTCTTGATTAAAATTATAAATAAATTATTAAGAGAAGAACCTTTCTGAACTACATAAATAAAATAAAAATTGTATGAGAAGATATCGTTATGGTTAAAGAATTATTCCAGTTGAGGATAGCTTTATTAACAATTTTTTAAGTTAAAAATCAAATTAATGAGTTGGGTAATGAATGGTTGAAATACAATTGTCAGGTCTATATTGTCAATGACAATATAGACTCAAGTTTCCCCCCTTTCAATTTTTTTTTTATAGCGTATTTTTGGGTTAATTACATATGGTTTCAAAGTTGTTGGTTACAACACTTAGGCCTAAGGGAAACACGAGAAAGTTATTTTGTTAATGGAAAGGTCTAACAAATAATATTTATTGTTACAAACGGACTATGTCCAAATTATCTTTTGTAAAAAAGTCAGTGAAAAATGGAGAAGGAGACAGACTTGAGAGGAACAACATTTAAGAGCTTCCTAGAAACCCATAACATCACAGTGAAGGAAATTAAACCACCCAAGTATGGAAAATAATGAGGAATCGTATTGTGGAATTGCAGGTGTTTAAAGATGATAATGAAAAGTTAAAGAAATGTCAAGCAGATCAATATGAAATTAATGAATTTTTTTTATGCAAAATAGAAACAAATAAGATTCCAAGGAATAGTGAGATGGAAAAGGAGGTCAGTAAAAAATCGTCAAATAATTCTAGTCATGAAATAGAAAGAAAAGACAACTCTTCTAAGGACACATGCATGACAAAAAAAAGGCATCTACTGGAAATAAGAGAAAACAATTGGATCACTTAGAAGGTAAATTCAAAAAGATAAGTCCCTCCACCTTTGATGGAGAATCAAAGATTGGTGAAGAAGTTGAAGCCTAGCTTCTATACATAAGGAAATATTTTTAGATTTATAATTATTCTAGTAATATGAAGGTTAGAATGACCAGAATTCAAAAAGGATTTCAAGAAAAAATACCTATCAAAATCTTATTACGAATGAAAGACTAAAGAATTTTATGAATTACGACTAGGATAAATGTCTATGGATGATATAATTAATAAATTTATATATCTTCTGAGGTTTGTGCCATATATCAAAGAAAATAAGGTAAATATTCAAAGGTTCTTGAGTTGTCTACCACAATATTATAAAGACATAACTGAATTTGATAATCCTAAATATTTGACTGAGGTATTTAGGAAGGCCAGAATGTGTTATGAATAGTATAAACAAAGATATGAAACTCTTAAGGAATGGAAATATAAGAAGCAATATAAATTGAATCAATGGAAGAAAGGTTTCCAACTGACCCCTTTTCGTAACATTATTAAAGGATTCCAAAGGAAATACATTCACTCTACCACAAAGCATACTCAAGGGGGAAATAAACCATATAATTTGGGATTCAAGAAGATAGTCGACAGTCCTAGAGAACTATTTAAATGTTGGGAGTGTGGAGAATGCCACTTGCAGAGAAATTGCCCATGCTTAAACCCATCAGTTAAAAATCCAGTCTGCAATCTACAAGAAGCTTCAACAATTGGAGATATTGGAAGAATCATACATAAGATCAATGTAGATTTGGATGGTAGGAAAGAACATCATCAATCCACTATTGTGGAAGTTGAAGGTAAAATTCATAACAACAATGTATCTATACCAATTTACCCATGAGCTAGTTTAAGTTGTATTACCCCAACCTTAGTAGAATCAAACAAGTTAAAGAGGGTAAAACATTGTAAATATTGGTTAGTAAAGTTAGCAACAACGACCAAAAGAAAGGTAACATAATTTTTTTTCTGATTGTGAACTCAATATAAGTGGTCAAAATATAAATTTAAATCTGAACATGTTACCTTTTGGGTCGTATAACATAACTATTGGAATGGATAGGTTAGAAAGGCATAGAGTGATACTGAACTGTTATGAAAATTCATTTTTGTATAAGGATGAAAATAATACAGTGGGAACAATACATGGAATCAAAAAACCAGTTTATGCTAGACAAATATTAGCAATGCAATTCAAGAAATGCATTAATAAGGGTTTCAAAGTATATGATATTCAAGTAACTAATCTTTTGGAAAAAGAAAGCAAAATAAGCTTGGAAGACTTTGCAGTCCTTCAGGGATTTAAAGATGTATTCATAGACGAGATACTATAACTACCTCCAATGAGAGAAATAGATTTCTCTACTGATCTACTACCTAGATTTGCCCCAATATCAAAGGCACCTTATAGAATGAGTGTTCTTGAACTAACATAACTGGAAATTCAATTAGAGGAACTGGTAGATAAAGAATACATCAGACCAAGTGTTTCACCATGGGGAGCACCAGTTTGTTTTGTTAAAAAGAAAAATGGAACGCTAATATTGTGTATTGATTATCATCAATTGCATAGAATGACGATTAAAAACAAATACCCTTTACCTAGAATCAACGATCTCTTTGACCAGGTTGGAGGAGAAAAAATATTCTCTAATCTATACTTGAGATCTAGTTATCACCAAGTCGGGATAAAGGACAATGACGCAAACAAAACATCATTTAGAACACGTTATGGACATTATGAATTGGTACTGATTCTATTTGTACTTACAAATTCACTAACGACTTTTCTGTGCTTGATGAATAGTATATTCAACTAGTATTTGGATAAATTCATACTGATATTTATCGATGATATACTAATCTATTCGAAAACTGAAGAAGAACATGAAAATCACTTGAAAATAGTATTACAGAATCTAAGAGAACATAAATTGTATACTAAGTTTGATAAATTTTTACGAAAGGAAGATACAATATTTAGGGCATGTAATATCCAAAGACGGTATTGCAGTAATTATCGAAGGATTTTCCAAAATCACCTATCCTATTACATCATTGCAGAAAAAGGGAATGAAATTTAATTGGTCTCAAAAATGCCAAGACATTTTTGATAAATTGAAAGGACTATTAAGTACAACGCCAATCCTTAAGGTGGAAGACCCATATAAATATTTTACAGTTTGTGTGGGTTCAATAAAAGAAGGATTATGATGAGTACTAACACAGGATCGACACGCCATTTGTTATGAATCACACAAATTAAAGGAACATGAAAGAAACTACATAACTCACGATCTAGAATTAACAATTGTAATTAATGTATTGAAAATGTGGTGGCATTATTTAATGGGGAGAAAAAATATATTACTAATAGATAACAATGGTGTAAAACGATTGTTCAATAAACAATATCTCAATGCAGGACATGTGAGGTGGTTGGCCTTCTTAAATGTGTTCAATTTTGAAGTACAACACATCAAGGGAAAATAAAATAAAGTTGCAAATGAACTAATTCATATAACTAATGTGTTATATGAAGTAATTATCAGCAAAGAAAAAAATGATATTGAGGATAAGATTAAATTTGCAAGCATAAATGATGAAAAATACATCAAAACAACAGAACAATTGGAAAGAAATGAGGGAAATCTGCACAGTACAGATCTCAATATAGATAGAAGTGGACTGATAAGGTTCTAAAATAGGTTATATGTACCTAATTCTATTCAATTAAAGATGAGGATCATAGATGAGTTGCACAAAAAGCCATATTTTGGTCATCCATGATACCAAAAAATGATAACAACTTTAAGAAAATAGTTTTATTGCACTAATATGAAATATGAAACACTTGAATACTTGTCTAAATTTTTATATTGTCAACAAGAAAATTTGAGCATGAACATTCGACAAGACTTTTACAACCTATGCCTATACCATAATGGAAATGGAAATTTATTTCAATGGACTTCATGACAAGCTTGCCTAGGAATCAAATACAAAACAACTCAATTATGTTAGTGATTTATAAGATAAGAAAGTCTACACATTTTATACCTATTAAATCTACTTACAAAATGATTAATATCTATGAAATTGTTATGAAAGAAGTATTTAGGTTGCATGGGATTCATAAGATGGTGATTTCATATAGAGATGTTAAATTTACATCCAATTTTGGGAAAGAATTGTTTGCAGGTTTGGGTACTAATTTGAATTTCAACACAAGTTATCATCCACAAATTGATGGTCAAACAGAATGTATGAATAAAACTATTGAATATTTTTTACGAATGTATGTAAGAACAAAACCAACTAAGTGGGAAGAATATCTACATTTAGTTGAATTTGAATACAATAATGGGTATCAAGTATCAACTAAGAAAATTCCCTTCAAAGTTTTATCTGAAAGGAAATGTACAGCCAATATCAGTTGGGATAATCCGGTTCACAGGATTATGGTTTCACCAAAAATGCTCCAAGAAATGTAAAATATGGTCAAAAGGGTACAACAAAATTTGAAAGAGGCATAATATTGACATAAAATCTATGCATATCTAAAAAGGAGACATCAAGAATTCAAAATTGGAGAGCATGTATATCTCAAAGTCAAAGCAAGGAGAATCTCCCTAAAAATTTTAAGTTGTTCCAAGTTGGCGCCAATATTTTGTGGCTCTTTCGAATATTAACTCTAATCGGACCGTGGTATATCAACTAGCACTCCCTGCAAATTTAAAAGTTCATAATGTTTTTCATGTTTCATTATTAGAAAGATATATTCATAATCCTACGCACATCATTAATTGGAACATGGTGCAGGTGGAACCACAAGGCGAGTTCCAAGAGGAACCTCTATGCATTCTGGATAGGAAAGAAGCAACATTTCGGAATAGAGTCATCACCCAGGTAAAAGTGCAATGGAAGCACTTTAGTCCTGAGGAGGCCACTAGGGAGGTGGAAGAAGAAATGTTGATATATTATCCATTTTTGTTCCAATAAATGGATTGAACACTAAGGACAATGTTATACTTAAGGAGAGAGGATGTGATACCCTCAAATTATTCAAAAATAAATGATTTCAAAGTAGTTGTTCTAAAAATAAATTTGTATTCAAGGAAATTCAAAATTTAATTTGTGAAAGTATGTAATTATGATTTTTATGACTTTTGGACAAAATTTTGACTTTCCAACTATCATCTTTTGATGGAAACATGTATGAGACAAACATTTTGATGAATTAAATGCTAGAAAACAGATGGAGCAGCCAGGTTAAAAGTAGTTGAATATGACTCCATGAGTGGGGAACATGTTTGAGTTAACTCAAAGTTTATTTTTACAAGTGTCATAAGTTGAGTTCTGTCACTAGTATCCCCTAAAAATGAGGTATTTGTAAATATGTGAATTTACCAAGGATGGAAAGTGACAAAAAGTCCTAGGAAATAGAAAAATGAGATATATACAACATATGTGGGAGGTAGGACGTTGCTTAGTATGTTGGGGAAATAATTGTTTGTTGTTATGAGCAGATCTAGTGTTAGGAAAATGATTTTGTGAATTGTTCAGAGAGGGATAAAGAGAAATGCACAATTTTCCCTTATAGAATCATTGTAAGGCTAGGGGGTGATCAAGATAAGTAATCGTGGTTGTTCTGTATCTACGGTTGGGTGGAACGTGGATGTTCCATTTTTTTTCCATCATAATTGTTTCAAATATGTATCTTAACTCATTACATTTAATTCTATTGAAGTGTTGAATGGTTGATATATATGTAAGAAATGATCTATATAGGTGTGTCTCATGGTTCATATTATATTCATTGAGTTACATGCCTTATACAAATGTATATAAGTTTTATTTATTGATTTGTACATAGATGCAGAAACACATATATGTTACAGAATTGTGTAGACTACGTATTAGAGTTGTTGAGATATATGTTATTATTCATGTTGGATTTTACTTGTATTTATCTATAGAATCTGTATTTAGGCTATAGAATTGATCTACATAGATAAATGTGTATGTACCAAAGCTAAATAGTCTCCTTGTGCAAATCTCTCAACATGAAACTAAATACTTCAAAAAAGGAAAACAAGTGAAACCCAAATAATTAGATTGCATCAAAGACAATAATATGTAAATTGTATATTTGTTGTTGGGTATGTGTTATATTCTTTGCATGTGTGTGAGTGGGTGCGTCAAATTGGACAAATGTTTCTGACGATCCCAACTTCCTTTGTCATTTGTGTCGGGTGCTTTCCTAGGGGGTCTCAGGGTGGGCTAGGTTTGACCCCCCTATTTATGTGTAGATTCGAATCTGGGTGGTGGAACAGAGCCAACAGGGTTGGGGGCAGTGCCCCAATTTTTTTTTGGGGGCGTTTTTTTCTATTTCAGAATATTTTTCTATTTTTAGAGGTTTTAAAAATTAATCCTAGATTAAGGCATTAGGGTTTTGGTAGCTACATAATACCTAAAATGTTGTATATATTGTATGGTGATTGGTGAAATTAATACAATTAAGAGTTGAAATGTGTTTTGATAGCTACATAATCCTAGTTAAGGGTTTCCAACATAAATCTCTATGTAATATGTGTATGAGCCATTGATTAAGTTATGTTTTTCTTAAGAATATGTATGCAGTGATTTAATTCACAGGTTTAAAACTTACATGTGGTATTAGAGCTCATTTTGGCTTTAGGGGGATTTCTTTGTTGCTGAGGGTTTGGCTCGATATTGATAAATCAAGTTTATCTTAGGCCTGTGATAAACCTAGTTTCAGTGGGATATTTTGCAATGGCAATTCAAGTGTAGAAAAAGAAATGGAAAGATCTTCTAGAATCGAGATAGAAAAGTTCAGTGGTAAAACCTTTGAGCTATGGAAGCTCAAGATGGAGGACCTTCTTGCAGAAAAAGAAAAATAATCATTTTGGATCTTGGTATACATCCTATTGGTATCCATTCTATTGACACATAGTATATTGGTACACAACCTACTAGTACAAAAAATATGAGTACACAGCCAATTGGTATGTCGAAGGAATATTGGGAGAAGTTGGATAGAAGAGCAAGGAGTACTATTCAAATCTGCGTGGTAGATTCGATGTTGTTGAATGTCTCTAAAGAATCTAAAACCTAGGAACTATGGGATAAGTTAGGGAATTTGTATCAATCAAAGTCCCAGGTAAAAAAAAAAATTCTTCGAAAGAATTTGTATCATATTAGGATGGAAGATGTAGATTTTGTGACAAAACATATAAATTCCTTTAATACTATGGTAAGTCAACTTGTGTTTGTTAACATTACGATTGTAAAAGAATATAAGTGTATTACTTGGTTATTTTGTTTTCCAGAATCTTGGGATAATCTAGTTGTAGCAATTGGTAGTACCACTTAATCTACATTGAAGTATGAGGATGTAGTTTCATCCTTGTTATCTAAAGAGATGAGGAGGAAAAGCATGGATATTCAGAGAAAAGATGCTTTATTTTTAAGAGGTCGTACCTAAGATAGGAATCTTGGTAAGTCTTCAGGGGGAAGATCTAAGTCTCTAGGAAAATCTTTGAGGAAATGTTGGAAGTGTGGTAAAAAAGAGAATTATAAGAAAGACTACAAGCCTAAGAAGGTTGATAAACCAAAGGGATCTGATAATACCTCTTCCATAGAGGTAAAAACCACCACTGAAGAAGGAGGTGATTTTTACCTAGCATCTATAGATACACATGCAGATTGTTCTATATGTTTGATTGATTCAGGTGTGTCATATCATATGACTCTTCATAGGGAGTGGTTTTGTGAATATGAACAATATGATGGTGGTGATGTATTCCTAGTAGATGAATTGACAACCAAAATCATGGGATGTGGAAGGGTTAAGTTGTTTCTAAAATATAGAAGGATCGGAACTCTCCCTGCAGTTATTCACATTCCAAAACTAGCTAGGAGAAATATTTGTAAGCAAGTTCGATGATGAAAGAGTGGATACTATATTGGGAAAGGGAATGTGCAAGATGGTACAAGGAGAAATGGTGTTGATGAGGGGAGGTCGGTGTGGAAATATCTATAATTTGTTGAGAAGAAATTATACTAATGGGTGTAACAGTTTTGTTGTCCATGAGCAGAGAAATAAAGAAGACAAGACCAATATTGTCCCTAGAAAGAATACCATGCTATGGAATCAAAGACTAGGGCATATTGGAGAAAAGGATCTGTGAACACTACATGGTAAAGGTATGGTTGAAGGTATGTCTAATTGCACTATGGATTTTGATTTTTGTGAAAATTTCATATATGGTAAACAAAATCAAGTATGATTCTCATCTATTGCTACAAGAGAAAAGGGGATCTTAGAGTTGATACACATTGATGTGTTTAGACCTATGCCTATTCCATCACTAGGTAAATCTATATATTATGTTTCATTCATAGATGAATTCTCAAGGAACACATGGATTTCTTTTCTTAGAATGAGGTATTTGATAAATTTAAAGATTTTACAGCCTTGTTAGAAAATCAAATAGAGAAGAAAATAATCAAATAATGATTAATCGGGTTAGTTGTCATTGATGTCAACCCTTGAAAAAAGTTTGATATCATATTCTAGTAGAACAAAGGTTTGGGTAATGGACCCAAGTTTGTTTGATGGATAATGGTATGAGTTTTAATATATTTGTAGAAAAGACTATTCTATATGGATAGTACATGTCATTATGTTTCCAATGGTATGTGTAATGTCACATAACTTCTCATGGTTAGAGAGTTATGGCCATGTGAAGTTGGAGAACCCTCATGAGTCATCTAAAAGCCCCAAAAGGTCAAAGTATTGAAAGTGGTTGCAAAGAAGAAATTATTTAAATAATAAAGTTTATGGATTAATTACTAAATGGACAAGTGGTTAGAAGTGGGTTATCACTAAAATAAGGAAAGTGTGTTAAGATGGTTAGAAGGTAATTTAAATAATAAAGTGAAGTGATTAGTGTACTATAAGTCGAAGAGGATACAAAATAAATTATTTCAATAAGAAATTTAATGGAGAAATTACTTACTGGACAAGTGGTTAGAAGTGGGTTAGCCCTAAAATAAGGAAAGTGGGTTAAGATGGTTAGAAGGTAACCCCTCGAGGAAGCTACATGAAAGTATAAATAAGAGGTAAGGGTCTCTCATTTTTAATCACACTTGAGCATATTGAATATCCACAAGTGACTGAGGTAACAAAAGAATATCTAAGGATAATTTCGGAGGGAAGGTAAAGTAAAGAAGGATGAAATTCGAGGGAGGATAAATTATTTTGATGATGCTTTCTAAGGTATGTTATTTATAGGTCATCTCACTATTTTCACAGTAATTTTTTTTTCTAGAATGATTCAGACCAGGAAATCAGGAGGCCTTTGAGAAAACATATCCAAGTAGTTGTGATAAAAATTTCAGATTGTGGTCATTGCATTTTTTGAGTTACACTCCATGGAAAATAGGGTTTGTGGCTAGTCCTCAAACTAGTATAAAATAGGTGTTTCGGGTAAAAACATCATAACTTTTTCATAAAATATTCAAATTCAGTAAGACCAAATGTATTGGTTAGAGTACAATTTGTAGTATTCTTTGTCCCATTTTCATATTCATACAACAAATATTCTGTGTGGGTCACTCTCTACAATTTCTCTCTCTAGAATAAGTCAGAATTCAACAAGGTATGCCATCTTTTCTATAACTCCTTTTTTTAGAGGTTCCAAGTAGTGACATCTGGAGGAATTGCATAAAAGATAGTGAAGAAAATTTTGGACCAATTTTAAATCTTTATTCATTACAGGTACATAGTTATGATTATTTCATGTTAGGGTTGTTGACTAATCCTAAATTAGTCATGTGAGACTAAAGTAAAGTTTGATGAAAATGCTACTCTCTTGTTGTTAAACTTAAGGAAGGTTTGCAGGTATGTGATCATATACACTAGGTCTATTATAAAGTTAAAAATAAGATTTGGATGATGAAATTGATGAGGGCTTTTGGTTGAGGTACAAGTTGGGTGCATGGTTGAGACAAGTAGTTGATGAGTTGGCACATACATGCGGTGTATATTTGATAATGTTGGTACATCTTGATGATTCATAGTTTATGTGTATTCGGTGCATGATTGGTACATATTTGGTGCATTGTTGATGCACTCATTGATGGTAAATGTTGATTATAGGTTGTTTGGTACAGGTTGTTACAGGTTAGTTGGTTGCAGGTCCATGGTACAGGTTGTTACAATGGTATCTCTCACAGTGATAGTGTGGCAGTGGTTCCATCATTCTACTTCTACGTCAGGGAAAAGATAGGTGGTTGTAGCCACCTTCTAGTTGTATCTGGAGAACATAGGGGATTGTAGCATCCTTCTGCTTGTAGCCAGAGAAATGGGGAGTTGGAGCTTCCCTCAGGTTGTAGCCTGAGAAACTGGGGGGTTGGAGCCTCCTTCCAGTTGCAGTTGGAAAACAAAGGAATTTGGTGCTTCCAATGATTGTAATTCTTAAAGACACATAATAAAAATAATTATGTGGTTTTCTCCCTCTTTTGGTTTCCATGTAAAAACAATGGTGTACTTTGTATGTGTATGATTTCTCATTTGTTCATTGTTTATTTACACTTCAACTATTCGATGATAATGGAACATTGATATACCACTTTCATTTTATGGTTAAAAAGGTGATGCAGGAGCATTTTCATCAAAGCACACATGGAAGATAGCTCAAAACCCTAGCGCACCTTTTGAAATAATTTTGAATTTTAAAGTTGGTGTATCATGTAAATATTTTTGAGTAGATTGTAATTAAAGAAGATATTAAATATTTAGAGGATGAATGATCGCATGAGATCGATGGAGATCATATTTCATTTAATGTATTTGATTGCAGTACAGATATGGATCATTCGCTCTTATATGTTTATCTTGAACATTTATTTTAGTAAATCCTTAGTAGTTGAAATATTTTATTTCAATAGGATAGCTCTGAGGTAGTTAGAGGGAAAACTCTATGATCCCTCTTGTATAAATGTATGTATTGTATGCCCAAAGGAGGATGCTACAATTTAGTTGAATACTATTGAATGTTATTGTTGTTGAAGCTTATCAGAGTTGTAGCCATGTATATAGCATTTGAATGAATATAACCGAGAAGATTAATCCAAAGTGTTTGGTGTTGTTGTTATTGTGTATATATGAATGAATGGTAGGCTTTATCTTTAAATTATGTCCTTTGTTATTACTTTCTATCATGTATGCATGAATTACACTATCGATTGTATGAATCTGTGAGATATTAGATAAGTTTCAATTGTTTCTCTTCATGAACTTATGCAAGGAGTGCATATTGTCCACAAGGAGTGCGTTGATAGAGTCTAGTTCGACTCAAAATCTCAGAAGAGATAACATTAATCTTATGTATGCAAGGAGTGCATAAGTGTCCTCAAAGTGTGCATTGTCAGAGTTTTTTTTGACTTAGAAGTTAGGAGAGATAACTTGTATCTTTGTATGCAAGGAGTGCATATTGTTTGCAAGGAGTGCGCTGACAGATTTTTTTGACTTAGAAGCTCAGGAGGAAAAACTTAAGAGTATTTGCAAAAGAGTGTAAGAACTACTGCAAGGTGTGCAGAGTATCCCTCAAAGAAGATAATTCGTTGAAGAATACTTGTTGCAAGGTGTAAATAGAGTCAAAATTAAACTAATTGTCAACGAAACACTCTAAGGAGTTAGAGGTTTCAAAGAAGAATAAGCTCAGAAGAGGTAGCAGTGATAATTCTTCAATAGGGAGGATCCCTTGAAGATTCCCCAAACTAACAAGCAGGATCTGTTCCAAGGAAGTGGGATCATTCTGAACCGTTTGATCTGGGAGAGTTGCATGGAGGCTAGATGTGGAGTCCTTCAACACTTCATGGTTCATAGTTTTTGAAGTGTTTGAAGAGAGGGGATCTCCAAAGTCCTCAAGCCACAGAGTAATCCTAGCCGTTGGTTTTGAGGAGGATATGTGTCATCATATAAGCAAGTTCGGGAGGAAGAGCTTCAAAGATTTGCGTAGAGAAAAGTGAAATTTTCACAAAGTCATGAAGGCCGAAGAGATCTAGACCATTGGATCCAGACGTACATGTGGCAAAGATCTGTGTACTTCATAAGGAGAGTACTTCATGGAAAAGTGAGTTTGGAGGTTACAAAATAGCTAAAGCCTGAAGTTGTGAAGCACTTTAGGAGGTTTATCCCTAGGTCATAGCCTGAGGTCGCATGTGGAGAAGGGATAGCAGAAGGACCTAGCGCCCATCAATTTAATTTTTTTTTAAATGATAAGAAAAGCGTCTGCGGGTTCCATATGACCTGCACCTAAGGTGATAAAGAACATGTTTAAATTGATTCCAGAGTCTAGGAGAGGCTTAAAGAGCTAATTCGGCTCAAGTATTTGAAGATCCTTGATCGGGAGGTCGCGTGACCTTTAGGAGAAAAGGGGGGATGCATCA
>JASDQU010739754.1:76859-99612 GCA_032191745.1 Picea mariana | reverse complement strand
TCAGAAATCGTTTTAACCACTGAAAGGTAGATCATGGAGAGCAACAATATGTATAAAAATGGAATTCCACAGTTTCATGGACATAAGTATGCATTCTGGAGAAGAAGGATGAAAACATATATACAGGCACAAGGATTTGAAATTTGGTAATTAGTAGTAGATGGATACAAAGAACTAGCATTTCTGCCAACAAGTAAAAAAACAATGAAACTAAGTCAAAATAATTCCAAAGACACAAATTCACTTATGAATGGTCTTGGTGAATCGATATATACCAAAGTTGTACATTGTAAATCCACTAAAGAGATTTGGGACAAACTTCAAAATATTTATGAAGAAGTTTCAAAAGTTAAAGCAGCAAAGCTTCAAATTTATAGAGGTCAATTCAAACAACTAAAGATGAAGGAATATGAGAATATTGAAACTTACTTCTTACGAGTCGATGAAACAATGAATGTAATCAAAGGATTGGGAGAAGAAATTAAAGAATCTCTAATTGTTAAAAAGGTACTAAGATCTCTTCCTATGAGATTTGATCCTAAGATATCAACACTAGAAGAAAGAGAATATCTAAGATAAATAAGCATGGACAAACTACATGGAATATTCAAAGAATATGAAATGATAAGTGAACAGGAAAATCCAGATATAAAAGAAGCATCTTTCAAAGCATCCAAAAGGTCAAAGAAAAAGGGAAAGAAAAAAGAAAAAGAACATAGAAGCAACAGTGACTTCTCGGAAGATGATGAAGAAGTGGTCAATTTTTTCAGAAGATTGAACAAGGGGACCAACGATAGATATAAAGGTAAGATTCCATTTATTTGTTTTAATTGTGATGGTATTGGTCATTTTTCTAACAAATGTCCTAATAAGAAAAATAAGAGGAATGATGATGATTATTCAAATATAAAACAAACATATAAAGGCAAAAGAACCAAAACCAAATCTTTCAAGAAAATTTTATGCACCAAAGAAGACATCTCCTCATCAAATGAAGACAAATTCAGAGATAGTGAGACATAAATAGTTATATTCATGGAAATAGAAGAGTCTGATAAAGAAGAAACTGAAGAAGAATATGAAGAGGCAGAAGTTGACTATCAATAAGAATTGTTGAGAGCCATAGAAGTTATAAAAAGAGAAAGTAAGAAATACAAGAAGCTATAAGAAGAACTAGACAAGAAATAAGACACTCGGGAACTAGAACAAATGCTCATGAAATTGAAAGTTCAGATAAAAGAAGATAAAATAATTGAAGAAGCACTCAAAGAATAGTTAAAAGAAAGAGACAAGATCATTGGAAATTTGGAAGTAGATATTGTCACATTGAGAAAGGATATTCAAAAGGAAAATATGCATAAAAACTCAAAGTTTTTGGATGACATTATAAACAGTCAAAATCATCATCATGAAAAGTACGGACTTGGATACAATCAGATAGAAAAGGGATCAAGCTCCAAAATGAAAGAACAAGAAACATATACAAAAATATATGTATAAACAATCAAAGGGGATAGGAAGGCCTACAAGGAGTATCATAGGGACACTCCTCCACTAAGAAGATTCATATTTTATACTGACTAAGAATATTCATATTTTATAATGAACAATCGACAAAAACAAATAGGTGTCAGGAAAAACAAGGATTCATAAGAGTAACTCCTTTCAAAAGATATTCAACTCCCATGTATCAAAATATATTTTTCGGTTTATGATTTTCATACAATAACTTTGGACATAAAGATGTAAATTGCAGAGCTAATAGAAGGAACATAAAAAGCTTTTAAATTCATACATGAAATGGTTATCCAAGAAGGCCCAGTGAGACACAGAGAAGAAGATACAACAAATTTGAATTATTAAGCACTGAAATGGAATTCTACAAGTGCAACAAATTTGGACGCATCGCCAAAGAGTGTAGAATGGAAGTTCCTCCTAGAGAAACACAACAAAACAACAACAGTCAAATACATGAACCTCAGAAGAGAACATGGATAAGAAAGAAGAATCATTATAGCAATGAATAATGCACACTCACACTACACGCTAAGCATAAGAAACGTGGTTGGTATGTTGGTAGTGGTTGTTCAAAACACATGAAAGGTGATAAAGAAATTTTTATCACATTAAGAAAGGAAAGATTTGGATCAGTCCCTTTCAGAAATGGTGATTTAGGTAAAATTGTTGGAAAAGAGATAGTCAGAATCGGCAACAAGAATACCAAGGCATAAAATGTCCTACTAGTAGAATATGTGAAACATAATCTTCTAAGTGTAAGTCAAATGTGTGACCAAGGTCATCAAATTAATTTCAATTCACAGAAGTGTAAGATAAGAAAAGAAGGTTCAGGAAAATTGATTGCAACAGCTGCAAGAACTTCAAGAAACATATATGTATTAAGTGAAATTGGAAATGAAAAGTGTTGACTAGGAAAGAAATATGAAGGTTGGCTATGGCACAAAAGAATGGGTCACATAAAATTTGATAACCTTGTCAAAGTCAGCAAAAAGGAAGCAGTTAGCAAAATTTCCCACATCACGAAACTAACCGACACTTTATGCAAGCATTTACAACAAGGAAAGCAAACAAATACCAGGTTCAAATCAAAGGAATATTCAACAACAAAACCACTGGAAATTGTGCATACTAATTTAGTTTGACAAACTACAACAAAGGGTTTAAAAGATGAGAAATAATGTATGTTATTAGTTGATTTTTCTCAGGAATAAGTCATAAGCTTTTGAAAACTACAAAGTCTACAAGGAAATGGTTGAAAATTAAATGGATTCAAAAATCAAATGTTTGAGATCAGATAATGGAGGAGAGTTCACTTTAAAGTAATTTATGGAATTCTGCAACAAGCATGGAATAAAAAGGAAATTCTCCCTTTCTAGGACACCTCAACAGAATGGAGTTGTTGAAAAAAAAAATAGGACAGTATAAAAAATGCCTCGAACAATGTTAATGGATTCCAAATTGACAGATATGTTTTGGACACATGAATTGCATACATGAGTTCACATTCAAAATAGAGGAATGCTCAGAAACAACAATAAAAAAACTCCCTACGAGCTATGGAAAGGAAGACCAACAAATGTGAAGCATTTCAGAGTATTTGGAAGAAAATGATACATCAAAAGAGAATATGGAAGAATGGGAATGTTTGACTCTCATGTGGAGAAAGGAGTACTTGTTGGTTACTAAAGTACAAGGAAATCATACAATTTTTACAATTTGAGGTCGAAAAACATTGTGGAAATAATCAATGTAAAAAATGATGAAACATGTGGATTAGAATTAAAGGAAAAAGAAAATGAATCAGTGGAACAATTTTACAAAGAAGAATCAAAATATGAAGAAGAAGCAGAAGGGGAAGATCAATAAAATCAGACAGAAGTAGAAGAGAAAGTTCAGCAAGTGCCTCCAAAGACACCTTGCAAACGAGTACAAAAGAATCATCCATCAGATTAGATTATTGGAATCAAGGATGCATGAGTTGAGACTAGAAGAAGAATCCATTCACCAAAACAAATGCACCTAGAAATCTTATATATGATTGAACCAAACAATTTTGAAGTGGCCAACAAATATGAATTCTAGAATAAGGCCATGAATGAAAAAATGGATCAAATACAAAAGAATCACACTTGGGAATTGGTTCCAATACCAAGGAATAAGAATCTGATTGGTACAAAGTGGGTTTTCAAAAATAAATTGAATGAATATGGACATGTTACAAGGAACAAAGCTAGATTGGTATGTAAAGGATACACACAGGCTGAAGGAATCAACTTTGAAGAGACATTTTCTCCAGTTTACAAAATGGAAGCAATCTGATTTCTCTTAGCTTATGCATTCTCCAAGAATATTAAAGTGTATCAGATAGATGTGAAATCAAATTTTCTGAATGGGGAACTTGAAGAAGAAGTTTATATTGAACAACTAAAAGGATTTCAGTTGTCAGAGAAAGCAGATTATGTGTGTAAATTGAAGAAGGCCTTGTATGGTCTAAAAGAGGCTCCTAGAGCATGGTACTCTAGACTGGATAAATATCTACATCACACAGGGTTCAAAAAAGGAAGTGTAGACAACAACCTCTACATCAAGGTAACTCAAGATAGTATTTTATTAATTGAAGTTTATGTTGATGATATTATCTTTGGAAGTAATGATAATAGGTTAAGCCATAAATTTGCAAAGGATATGCAGAATGAATTTGAAATGTGATTACTCAGAGAACTATACTTCTTTCTTGGTCTTCACATATGTCAAAGAAACCAAGGTATTTTTATTTCTCAAACTAAGTATATCAGATAAATTCTAAAGATCTTCAGAATGGAAGATTGAAAACCAGTTACAATGCCTATGCGAACCAGTTGCATGTTGAGAAAAGATGATGATTCAAAGTCTACAGGCCATAGGAAATATAGGTAAATGATTGGTATCTTACTATATTTGACAACATCCAAACCAGATTTAATGCAAATAGTTGGACATGTGGCACAATTTCAAGCAGCACCACAGAAATCACATGTCTTAATAGTGAAGAGGATTTTTAGATATCTCAAAGGAACATAAGAGTTTGGATTATGGTATCCAAAAGGCAAGTATTTATCATTTATTTCATACATGGATGCAAATTGACCAGGTTACATTGATGACCAACAAAGCACTAGTGGAGCAACATTCTACTTGGGTGAGTGTTTAGTATCTTAGCTAAGCAAGAAACAATCATCAATATCTTTATCTACATCCAAACCAAAGTATGTTGCAGCGGAATTATGTTGTACATTGGTTCTATGGATGAAACAAACTCTGACATATATATAGGTTGAGAATGATGAGCCCACTCCAATCTATTGTGATAATACACGCACCAATAGTATCTCAAAGATCAAAGTGATGCACTCCAAGATGAAGCACATTCCAATCAAGTATCACTTTCTACGGGAATAGGTTACAACGAAGAACATCAAAGTTGAATATGTGGGAACAAAATAACAAGTGGAAAACATATTTACAAAACCACTTCCAAGGGAAGCCTTTAAGTATCTTCGCCAGAGACTTGCAATATTTTCTAGTCCAAAATGAATGTTTGTGAATGCTTATATTATATGTCTTATATTTACGTGAAGAAGCACCATAAAGAGGACAATTTAGGTTGGGAGATCAGTTTCATGAAGATTTCATTCTGGGCGAGTATCCCCAAGGATAGTTCAAATAGGGTGAGCATCCCCACATGAAAATCTATATTTGACATTGATGACAAAGGGAGATATTTATCAAATGTAGGAAAGAGAGTTAAATTCTTGTAGAAAGAGCACAGATGAGTGGTTCCAGGGGGAGAAATGGTCAAAGGGAGAGAATGAGTGATATGACTTCAGTATTGCATCAAAGTGTTGCCATCAGTGCCAAAGGGGGATATTATTGATTAATTGGGTTGGTCGTCATTGATGTCAACCCTTGAAGAAAGTCGAGTATGAAATTATGATAGCACAAAGTTATGGTTAATGGACCCAAGTTTGTTTGATATATAGTGGTATGAGTTTTAATATATTTGTAGGTAAGGCTATTCTATATGGATAGTAGATGTCATGCCATTTATGGTGGTATGTGGAACATCACATAACTCCTCAGTGTTAGATATGTATGGCCATGTGAAGTTGGAGAACCCTCGTGAGTTATCTAGAAACCCCCAAAAGGTCAAAGTAGTCATAGTTGTTGCAAAGAAGAAATTATTTAAATAATAAAGTGGTTGCAACAAGAAGTGGTGAGTTTACTATTTATGGATAAGTCAAAGTGGTTGCAAAAGAAATTATTTAAATAATAAAGTTAAGTGGAGCGCTGGTTAGAAGTAGGTTAGCCCTAAAATCCAGAAAGTGGGGTAAATTGGTTAGAAGGTAACCCCTTGAGGAAGCTACATGGAAGTATAAATAAGAGGCAAGGGTCTCTCATTTTATTATGATTGTGCACATTAAAAATCTATTATTGTGTAAGGCTTATTTTAGGTACTCATTGATGTATCTAAAGTTGTGAAAGTCTAAGGTAGCACGAAGAGTTGATGATGAAAGTTTCAAAATTACAGAAAATACTGAAAGACACTAAGTTATCAGACGTATGCAGACTAACAATACAATAAGGTGCATACATACATGGGCTAACAATATAATAGGGTGTGTACGCACAAGGGTTGGAAGTATAATAGGGTGCATACATGAGGGTAAAGCCATAGAAACTTGAGAAGATGAAAATGCCAAATCTCTAGATTCTGAGAGCAAGTTCCCCAGAAGGTCTACAATGATTAGGTACATTAGATATATCCACAGGTTCAAAAGGTATGTCTCATTTCTATGAGTATTTGGATTTTGTTGTATACATGAGAAATGGTTATGGAGACTTGAGGATTTTCCCTAGAGAGAATAGTGGATGCATGGGATCTTCTATATAATTTAGATCTACAGAAAGATAGTCTCGTTATAATCAATATTTATCATTTGTTAATATTGAGGCATATCTTGTATTTCTTGGCATATGGTTAAGGGTTCTTGTGATACATGGTTGAGAGTCTATATTTATGAAGTGGTTGAAGTATTGAGAGGGTGAATATCAGAAAGGGTTTAATGTCTAGTTCATGTGAGGGTTATTATACTTCTTCATGATTAAACAGACTTATATGGAAAATTACTAGAGAGATATATATATGCTTTGGGTAAAGGATATGGATGGAGATGTATGCATACCTCGGTAAAATTATAGTCCAGACACAGTGCCACATTACAGGTTTATGTGAAAGAGGTTTCAGAGGTTCATAATTTTTCAGAAGAGAGAAAAACCTAGTTTTCAGAAGGCATATGCAAGCTACATAACATATAGGTCACGTACATATGTGGGATGTTGTATAAATAGGTTCCGTACATACATGGGATATTGTATAAATAGGGTGCGTACATACAAGTATCTGTGGGTTTTGGTTGGTACATGCTCAGTTCAGGTACAATTTGATTATAGGGAAGTGGTATTGGTTGGGTATAGGTCAGTGGTATAGGTTGGTATAGTTTTACAGTGGTATATCTCACATTGAAAGTGTGACAGTGGTTCCATCATTCTACTTCTACATTAGGGAGGTTGGACAAGGAAAGGACAGGTGGTTATAGACACCTTTCGGTTGTAGATGGAGAACATATAGGGTTGTAGCCTCCTTCTGGTGTTAGCTAGAGAATTGGGGAGTTGGAGCTTCCCTTAGGTTGTAGCCTGAGAAACTAGAGGGTTGGAACCTCCTTCCAGTTGGAGCTCGAAAACAAAAGAAGTTGGTGCTTCCAATAAATGCAATTCTTAAAGACATATAATAAAAAGCATTATGTGGTTTTCTCTCACCTTGGGTTTCCACGTAAAAACATTTGTGTACCCTATATGTGTATGACTGTTCATTTGTTCATTTTTTATTTACTATGCAACTATTGGATGATAATGCTACATTGATCATAAATAAATATAACACTTTCATATTATGGTTAAAAAGGATTAGATTTCTCTATTAATGATTTACCCGCTCCCCCCTCTCAATAATCAAACAAGAGAGGTATGTTACATACAACCCCGCTTGTTTTAAAATTCGTATTGAAGTTTCATAGTATATAAGTGCATAGATAAATTATTTGAAAATATCTAAAATGTCTAACTATAAAAAAAAATGGAAACTGCTAACGCGTATCAAATGCATCCTCCCAGGTAGTAGAGTGTGGACTATAATTTTTCCATTGCACCTTGAACCGATCAATTGTTTGACGTTGTAGATGTTGAATTTCATTTTCTAGAATGTGGATCGGCTCTTCCATGAGTGCATCCTCGTCCTAAACCTGCAAGGAACTCATGTCAATCACATGTGTAGGATTGCTAACATAATGTCTCCAAACTGATACAAGAAAAACATTGTACAATGCCTCAAAGAATGAGGCACAACTAGCCGATAAGACAACTTCATAATTATGGTGAACATGATGCCCATCAACATAACTCTTCTATTGATATTGAACTTCTTAATCCTTTGTCTTATCGTTTCCATTTTCTCTTCCATTTATTGGATCGCTTCTAGTCCTACGAGGACCCTATCCTCAAGCCAAACCCAACTAAAATGTGTCTGACATGGTCACCCATAAACAAGCTCAAACGAGGCCATATTAATGGAGCTTTGATAGTTTTTCATTACCTGCACACTCTACCAATGGAAAGAACTCCTCCCAACACTTATGTTGGTCCATCATGTACATACACAACATATCTTCCAAGATTTGGTTTGTTCCTTCTCTCTGCATGTCTGTCTCTCGGTGACATGTGATACAAAAGTTAAGTAGGGTTCCCAAGGCCTCTTGGAAACTAGTTCAAAATTTTCTTGTAAAAATCGATCCTCGATCGGATATGATCCTCTTAGGTATGCCAAGGATTCTCGCTATCTCGCTGATAACAATCTAGCTATGTCTGGCATCTGATACCTCGCCATGTAGATAACGATGTCTGCCTTCATCCCTTCCAAAAGAATAATGGTTTAAGGTCTTCCCTCATCTTTGTGACTCCTGGACGAGTCATGTACACCGCTCTACGAGATTCACTTAAGATCAAACTTCTCAATTTGTTGTTAGGAGGTACATAAATCTGGTTATTATACATCATCATTCCATCATTTTCTAAAGTGTATCCTTCAAGTTTTGGTATCAACATGGTGTCTTGCCTAAAATTTCCCTTAACCTCTATATACGAGTCATCGTCTTGCTGTATAGTTAGAATATTTTATTAAAGATTCATCTGAAGAGGTATCACCTACAACATGCAAGGTCTTCGACTCAATACATCTACCCTTTGTTCACTAATCAATTTATGTACTAAATCTCAAATCGTAATGGCTAAGTAATACTGACCAATGCTTTTGTTGCGCCTTCAATTCATTTGCATAACAACTGCTCCATTCCACAGTGATTTTCTTTTCTTATGTTCAATTTTTTGTTTGGTGAGACAGTGTCTCTGGAATTTCCAAGAAGACCTAGTGGCCAACCTCTCTCCAATACATGTTGCATATCTCTCCTCATGCCTTCTTAATTTCCTTGAGACGTAAGTGATCACTCGACCACCTTACATCAAGATTCACCCCAAGCCTTCTTTGGATGCGTATGCACACACCAAGAAGTCCTTGTCATTGTCGGGATTTTTAGTATCAATGTTGTCATCAACCGTTCTTTGAGCCTTCAAAATGCTTCTGTGCATTTCTCTGTCCATACAACTTCTTATTTTTATTCTGCAATTCGATAATCAGATTTGTTCTCTTTGAAAAACCTTCGACAAACCATCGATAATATCATACTAAACCCATGAATCTACATACTTCTAGTACGTTCATCGGTGTATGCCATTCCATAATAGCCTCTACCTTTGTTGTATCCATAGTGATGTCATTCCTAGATATAACATGTCCTAAAAATTGAATCCTCGAAATCTTATTGAAAAATTCTCGTAGTTTTTGTCCCCATAAACACTATAATACTAAGCATAAAGTTCTCCATATTTCTCCTTCATCCAAGAATATGTCAATGTGTCATGAATGAATAATTGAATAACTTGTCCAAGCATTCAAAGAACACCCCACTCATCAAACTCTTGAATACCCCCAGGGCAGTGGTCAGTCCAAGGGTAAAACAATAACTCGTAATGTCCAACCCTCATCTTGAATGTGGTCTTAGGAATATCTTCCTCCTAGAGTGGTAACTAGTGATATCCTGATCTCTAGTCAATCTTATAAAACACCATCACACCTTTCAATTGATCAAAAAAATAGTCTATTCTAGGCAATGAATGTTGGTTCTTGATCATTTCCTTCTTCAATTGATGGTAGTCAATGCAGAGTCTCCAAAACCCATCCTTCTTTCATATGAAAATAACAAGTTCACCCCAAGGTGAAACACTTGGATGTAAGTCCTAGGTCCAACAACTCCTATAACTCAGAGGTCGAGATATGATAAGGTGTTCTTGCTATAGGTTTAATTCCAAGTTTTAGGTCGATGGTAAATTCCATCTTGCATTTGGGTGGAAATCCTGGTAACTCTTCTGGGAACTCATCCACAAATATCATACTACCAGAAATTTTTCTAATGCTTCTGCCACGCCCTGGTCATTCAACGCTAAGAATGAATAGGACTTGCATACTAGTGCATGCTCTTATATAGTACCTAGTTTTTTCCAAAACCAAAAGTTTGGTAGGTGATTGTGCCTGACGTGTCAAGCAAAATGTATTGATGCTCGTCCTACCGATTATTCACTATTGTGTGAATCCTATGGGCCTTTTCCAATCTCCAAATGTAGTGGATCTTATTGATCTAGTCTCTCTGGCCCTCTCAACTGGATAGTCATGCTGGGAAATTGGCTCTCCACCTGTCCAACATATAGTCTTTGCTACAGTACTCCTAGTCCCCGAAGTAGAAGTTGTTGGCCCACCATCCTGAAACCCTGGTCTATTCCATTGAAGAGGCCTAACAGTTGTTGTTGATGATGTAGTGGTCCCCTATGGGTAGTTCCCTACTGGGGAGCCAGTCATCGAGGTGTCGTGAACATAGAGCCTCTCAACGTATCTTGATACCTTAAAGAAATTATATTTGGAGCTTGATGTTGTTGTGCACCCAACATCACCTATCCTGTTGGTCTCGCAGGTGTCCTGCCCTGAACGTCGTTTATCAACTCTTCCTCAACTATGAGGGAATTTTGGACTGTATCGTGCAGTGTCTAAGGAATTAGGATCCTAACTTTCACATGAACATTGAAGTTAAGGCCAAAATGAAATTTTTGACCTTAAGCTTCTATGTGATTAGAAGTGGAGCATATCTAATAAGATCTAAGAAATAGGGCTTGTACTTGGGCACCATACAACTACCATGTCGAAAGTCATTGAACTCATTGAGTCGACGCTCAATGAATCCTTATGACAATTAGTTATCCTGGAACCATTCCTTGAACAGTTCCCATGACACATCTTCACGACCATGTTTAGTTGTAGCATGAACATCTTCCACCATAGAAAAATGTGCCCCTTCAACTAAAATACCACCATGTGGATCTTCATGTTGGAGGTGTAATCATGGAGTACGAAGCACATTGTGAATTTCGCCCACCATGCCAATGCAGCTTCGCCATCTGTGGCACCCAAGAACTTTGGAAACTTGACCTTCTCGAGTTCTCGGTGAATGCTACCAGTATTGACTGGAGTGCTCTATGGACCCTTAGGGGTACAGGTTCCCTGTCCTTTTCTCTAAAAGACTGTTAATCAAGGCCTCTAACATTTCTTTAGAAGGACCTTATCATACCATCCACATCTCGCATGGAAATCCGCTCATGCTCAAGACTTATTCTTCTCCTTGGGGGTTTGACCCCTCTAGTGCGGGTGCTACAAGAGGCATCAGATCTCTTCCCTTAGTACCAT
The DNA here is from genome assembly GCA_032191745.1 of Picea mariana. Classification (NCBI taxonomy): domain Eukaryota; kingdom Viridiplantae; phylum Streptophyta; class Pinopsida; order Pinales; family Pinaceae; genus Picea; species Picea mariana. The sequence continues at coordinate 88,154 of JASDQU010739754.1, read as the reverse complement.
GTCATTTATTTCCACGACGTCCTCTAACTATGATTATCGCATGGATAGGTTAAAATTTTTAATGAGCGTTAAGATTTTAATCAAGGGTTTAATATAGTGGAAGGCATGATGATCCACAGTTGTAGGGTTGAACCTGCTCTGATACCATATGTAAGATCCCCTCCGCTATGACAATAAAGAGACATACAACAAGTTATTTTTTTTGAATGCATTAGGATGTATACATCACAGTTAGTAACAACATCATTGATACATCATCCAATATATTAATAAACAATATTAAAAAAAAATCAACATTCATGACATAAAGTCAACACATTATTGCCATACATAACAATATACATATCAACACATTAACACAATAAATAAATGCCCATAATCAGTGCATTTATACAATTAAATGATGACGCATGAACCTTATCAATCATAAATGAATAATGACATAGAGTAACACATCTCGCTACTCATCATTGAAATAAATAATAACGCCATCAACGCGTCAACGAAGGATGGTGATATATAAACAAAAATAGCATAGCAAATTAGCACATCATGGAAGCTTGAAGCAATTTTCAACAACATTCAATCAGATAAGGAATATAAATGACTACTCAACCAAGATACGCTTCAAGTTTAGTACCTCCAGGAAACATAAGAAACGCTCAACCCTAGGTTCCAATTGATTTTAACCCTTTAAGGTCTCAGGGATGGCGATTGTTTTGATGAACAAGGAGGTGCCTACATCCCACTAACACAATCAAGTCCAACAACCAACTAGCTATATCAACAAAATCAACGATAATCAATGAAACCATAATGTTCTAACAACCAATCACACATAACATATATATACAATGGTGCAAGTGATTTTAATTACGAAATCAATCAAACACCGACATAAGAGAGGACATAATGCATTCAACTTTATTTTATTTTCAAGGTGCAAGAAAACATCTACTTTACTTCAAGGTGCACGATTATTCAACCATTTAATTCAACAATAATCAACATTATCTCAAGGTGCACACATGATCCAAATCTGAATTAAACATATACCAGCATCATTCGATGCCCACAATTAATCCATTCACTTAATCATTTACACATCAACAAATAAATGATGCAAGAGTAAACAAACTTTAAAACAATCCTACATCAACATAAATAATGAGGTAAGAGTAATTCATTGATTTAATTCATGGTAAAAGGAAATTTCTACTACAACATACACCTATTAATTAACACATTTACCACCTACGAACATTCTGACACTCGCCCAACCATAACATATATCATTAAATTGATGTTGTCCACATATGGAACATTCATAAGAAAATAATAAATTAAGAGAAAAAACACATCCTTAATTTCAAAGAGCTTATCTACATATCTTATTGATATGTTCTGGGTGCAGGTAAGAAAACCTATAATCATTGTCAATTGTACATTCTTGGCGCAAATAATAAACTAATTGCATAACCCTCCATATCTCATTTATTTCATGGCACCAAAAATAATTATCAATCCTAATTAACCAATCCTTCCAACCATCATAAGTGTAACCTTGACTTAGAGAATACTACAAAAAGATTTTAAGAGCCAAATGGTTGTAAGCACACATCAGTAATTGATAGAGGTCAACTAAACATCTCACTCCATAATAATTTAATAATGTAACTTGAACTAAGGAAAGAAGATATTTAAAGGGATAATAGGTCCTAACGAGTGAGGCATATTCTCGACAAGGTTGATCATGAGGTTGAAAAACACTTCACTATGGTTAAGAGTCAATCATCACCACAAGATGGTGTGAGCCAAGGAGAGGGAGGTTAAACTTTAATCCTTTCACTCACCATTCTAAACCAAAGTGATTTTCCCAATTTCTCCTAGCATACAAATACTCTTAAGTTCTCTCTTCACAACAGTGGCGACCTGCAAGGGTTGACAATGCTAAATTCCAATCCTTCAACCAGTTTACAAAACAAAAGCCCCCCCCCAACTCTCAGAGTCAAATTCTGAGCAGCGTGAGAGGAAATCAAACACTCCATCTCACCAATCTTAAGTTAGCTTAGCTTTCTACCATTGTTGGGTGCAAGATGAAAATTATGAATCTCACTATCTTCTAAAGGGTAGCCAACCTCGAAAATTTGGAAAAAACAATCAAGAAAACAAGGATCAAACTGGGTGTCGTGTTATAATATTTAACCCACAAGGGAACACTAATGAAAAGGTGATGATTATCATCTTCTTTAGCTGGGTTGACTGTAAAAAAAAGGGTAAGAGCTCCAGAGAATGAAAATATGAAGTAATGAATGTGGAGGCATGGCTCCCTAAACTTCGATGGTTACTATTGATAGACCCCAGAAAATACAATCCCAAGTCCAATCCCTTACCTAAACCACCTGATTCTCTCAGGAAAAGTGCTAGATATCTATTTCAAGCATAGAGAACAATTTTCATAAGCCTTAATGATGATTAGACTTAGGTTTCTTAGATATAGTAATAGAAGTAAGTCTCCTAACTCGAAGGCAATGGGTGCAAAGGTGAATCTAGGTTGGGAGAGGAAGTGGATGTAACCATTGCTCCATGGTTTTAAGAAATTTGTTGAGGCCTCTATGCAAAGCGCGCAGTATGTTTCCAACCGAGTCCAAGGGTCCAAGCCCCACTCCCTAACAAATGCATATGGATCTCAGTGACCAACGTATAAACAATGAACCCACGAACCAAGACAAGAAGGGTGAAGTTGTAAGGGAAGGTATCCAACTAGACTGGCTCTAGATCATGAGCCTAGTCCAAAATTGAGGAGACGTAGGGTGGTTATGCTTTCTCCGAAGAAAATTTTAAATCGAGAAATAAGGTAGAGACTGATCCTACCCAATTATTGTACGCTCCACCGAATTACAATAGGAATGGATCTTAATACTTAGAAGGTCACCAACAATTTGCAGGTTTTAGATATTATTTTGCAGAAAGCAGTTAATGTGAGGCTCTCCCTTAAATTGGGTATTAGAAGGAATAAAAATAAACTTAGTTTGCGTGAGGGTTTAAGTGTGACCTAGAAAGGGGTTTTCTCTATTCTCCACCACTCATACGGGGATGTAGACTAGATACGTTCCTAAAAATTTCACCCACTCCTAACCATAACAAGAAATTCCTCTCGATCTAATGTTTCTAAACCATTCCGCTACATCAGTTGTGAAATTAATGATTATGATTAAATTAAAATTATGAAAATTCCATTCAATGGAGACAACCGAGACAATTTTATATTCTGGGTATGAACTTCTAGCAGCGATTCAAGCATATATCCATTGGGTTGTAAACAAGAAAATCAACGAGTAAAGAGTTTCCATACGTTAGTTGAAATTGAAATGATAGTTATGCTAGACAAATTCACCTTGCATGCTACATGAACATCAATAAACTTACAATTTTGAAATGAAAATATTCAATACAGTTTACCACAATTTCTAATTATATCTATAATCTAATCTATTACAATTACCAAGCTCAGTAAAAATACTGTATCTGACGATGACGAAGTCGATGATGATTTCTCGCGCTTGCATTCCATCCTGCTGCCCCACTTTATAACCATGAAGACCTCAATGGTACCTCCCAGCCATTTCTAGGGTTACTCTTCTTCCCCCTTATCCCCTCAAGTCACAAAGGGGCCATGCACAACCACAACCAAAATACTCTATCTCCTAGCTTGCCTCGCAAGTTCGAGCTACCACTCTCTTTCTCGAGTTGGGTATCTCAACTCCCACAAGTAAGATCAGTCAAATAAATTACGGTAGCATAACCTTACACATACCAATCATCCCCCTTTCCTCCTCTCTGGCATTACTTTTATAGAGTTCTTCTTAGTGACCACTTTCCAAATGCTCGTTAATTTTTTTTTTTTTAAATAATTAGGTAATACTCACCCATACAATTGTCACCTGATTCCTTAGTTTCACCTGAAATTCATTTATTTAATTAACTTAATTGTCAAATTCCCTCACCCATCCTAAAAGAGTTCCTAAAAACACTCCTTCTTGTCCCTTTATTCCCTCAATTTCCTTTAATGACTGATGCCTTTCTTAAAACTTAGTTGATTTTTATTTAGGAAAGTTCTCTGACTAGATTCCTTTCTATGTTCCACATTCCTTTTTGCATTTGATTCCCCTTTTTGTCTAAGTTCCAAATTAGCATGTCTTACACATAAATAGTAATTAATTCTTAGATAAGTTATTTATCCTTTAAATTCTTAATTTGATTTTTCTTCATCCCCCTTTGATTAATTGATTAATTAGTTTTTGTCCCCTTACCATATTTAGACATAGGCTTAGCATTTTTTAAGGGAATTTTATAATTAATAAAATTAACTAATACAACATTTACTTTAAGCCTGACCACGTCAAAATAAAATATTATTTTCTAGGAACCTAGGTTCATTGAGTCACTTGCGTTCAAAATTGTGACAGACCCTTCAAGATGCACTATGTGCTCCAAGTGTGCCACTTGCCTTTATTCATGTTTTATTTATGTGTCATCCCCTTCAAGACGCACTACGTGATCCAAGGGTGCCTCTCTCCTTTGACTATTTTTTGTAGTTGTCTAACCTTTGGAGTCAATACTCCATCAGGAAATCTTGTGAGAGACCAAGGGCCTCTAAAGAATAAGGAACCTCCCTTTTTTCACACCCCTAGAATATTCATGAGCGACTATATCAGTATTCCCTCACAACATCATGGATATATCAAACTAGGTAATCGTTAACCTACAATTCGAGCCACGACGTGAGTGATAGTAGGTTGTGGCAAGGCTATTGCTACACCTCTCCCTCAATATATCTTGTTGATGTGCATGGCCCCTTTACTCCTAATGTGAGTTTGATTAGCAAGAAATCGTCAGCCTATAACCATCAACGAAACATGTCAATGATCCATAAACAACTTCATAATATATCTGATCACATGTCACATATCCATAAACAAAATAACCCAAACCATATATAGTCCACTTACGAGGTCCACCAATTCCATTGGCATCCCCAATCGGTCAAGTTTCCTGCAAACTCAGGAGAAACCCGTCAATACAACATTTCTATACATAGATAATGAAATAACACACATCATAATCCATAAGCATCATCATCGGAATCCATAAGTGAAATACACAACCATATACTAAACTGGATCACTTGCACGTAAGTGTCCTAAAAGAATATGTCATATCATGTACACGCAAGAGCGGGATGTTACAATTTTGAATTCATTTGGGAGAATAACTTTATTTTCATAAACTAACTCATAGTGTGATATACCTATGAGGTCAATCAATGTAACAAAACTTACTATGATGTTCTATTGTTATCAAAGCTCTTTCTTGGGCCCAAAAATGGTCAATTTTTTATTTTATTTTATAGGGTTTCAAAGGAACATTCTAGAGAAGGAATATTTTAGTAAGTCTTCTTACATTCATTGACATTATAGGTAAACTACACATAGATTGTAAACAATGTAATTTTATTCTATGTGGTTTTATATGTCCATACAACTTCTATTAATCTGTTCGGCAAATCTTTTCTTTATTGTTTTATTATTTTTATTAGATATTCACCAATTAGTTTTTTGTTACTTCTACTTGGTATTTTTCTTGTAGATGGTAAGTTTCTCATTCCCTATCATAAATATTGATTTTTTCGACATGATTCTCAATGAGATTGGAAACAAAATGAAGTTTTGAACTATCATAATTTCTCTTGGCACTATAAATCTTACAAAGATATTTTCATAAATAAATTATGCTACATTTTATTTTTCAACATTTACCATTGAATTTAATTATTTTCATTTTGTCAAGTAGTTTGTAAAAACACATATATGCTCTTTTTGATTGGTTGGTAGTTCAATGTGTCCCATAAATTCTAAGACCCGACTTTTAAATGTTCACAATAATATGTGTGTTTGTAATGGAATCTCATCCTTTTTTGTAGGCTACCCCATTTATCGTCACTCATCATAGTGTGATACATATTCATCAATTTCCTTTTGAAGTGTTTTCCATACTATCCTACCTGTAAAACTTTGCAGGCTATCCTATTTGTAACAAATAAGTTCCTACAAGGTTCATCTATGGAAATCAAGTAGTATTTTTTGTACCTTATTTTCTATGTTGTCGTGATAGAGAATTTGGTTTGATACAATATTGAATAAGTAACCTTTGATCCATGTGTAAGTGGTCTCTTTTCTAATAATCTCATAGTGTTGTCTATATGCAAAGTGTTCATGAAACTTTCCTATAGCTATATAGTTTTCTATGTCAAAAAAATATGGGGTTTGCATTGATATTGCATGCAGATTCTCATATCAAAAGAAGTGATTAACTACTTTGATGTACATTATTTTTTATTATAGATAAAAAAACTTATAAATAACATTCTATTTTTTAAGTTTGTCAACTTTTTTATAATCAAGGTAAAATCTTGCAATAACAGTTCAATGATATAATGATCCTTGCATTCACATGCATTTTTATCATTAATTATTTGATGAATGAATGGTTAATATGTACAAATAGAATATCTCTATTGATGTAATGTATAAATTTATTTATTTCATAAACAACAAGAGGAAACTCTTTTAATTGACTATGTAATTAATATGTGTTTGTCACTAAATTTTGTTGAGATAGTGCTAGAGCAGGAAAACCCCCCTTAAGACTACACTAGGGTTCAAAATGTACACAGATCACAACCATATAAATTCTCCTACATCTCTAAATACCCAAAACATACACCAAACCTATACAAGAAATAAAAAATGAGAAGGATCGGGTAACTGTACCTCTACTCCTCATCCGGTGATCATCCTCTCGCGCTTGATAGATTCGTTGACTGCAAACCTCCTCCCAAGGCTGGCATACACTCAAAGACAGACAAACAAAAAAATACACGCATGAAATTCATGTACAAATAAGGGTTATACGTTAGAATAAAAACATAAATCAAATGCAAACATTTGACATGCCATGATTTGGAACAGGAAAAGTACTTATTTTATTGATAATACAATGATCACTTACAACCAAAGCTGGCTACTTCTCCACGAAACTGGTCGAGGCTCGTCTTCACTAAGCTCCAAGTGCACCACCTTATATCTTCTCATTTAAACCTTTAGATCTCTCTTGGGAAATGAATGGGTTTCTAATGGAGGAAAGAAGGCAAATTAGGGAATTCTAATGAAATTCTCACAAAAAGGATGCAAATGCTTAGGGCAACGAGGGTATGTGAAATGGGTAGAGTTTCAATGTTCTTATGTCTAGATGTGGAATGAGACCCCAACACCTCCTTTAATATGGGAAAAGGATGGTTATTCGGTTGGGTGGTGGGCTATAGGCGGTGAATTAGTTGGGAAACTACTCAATAGCCCGTAATCTCATTGAATTCCTTGCAACTTGTTTTTTTTGCAAATTTTGAAAGTATACGTGGGATGTAGTGGTACATAATGCGTATGTACATGAGATGTAGTGTTGCAGAAAGTATATGTACATGGTAAGTACTGGAGCAGGGCACGTACATCTTCAAAAATTGGGTTTTTTAGAAGAGCAACTCAGTGATGGCTTGGAAAAAATTGCAAGTAAGAGGAACAAAGGCGAGGTGTGCATGTGTATAGAAGTTTAGGGATATAACAGATTCCCCCAAATGTGTGAGGTTAAAAGAGCATCTGATGGCCAAAATACATTACAAAAACTTCTCCAATGTACGTAGCGAGTGAGCCCTGGACCAAATTTCGGGAGGTACCATCTGCAAAATAACAATTGTCTCTCTGAGGCGGGTATACCCATGCTTGAGATGAAATAAATCATGGTTTCCAATCAAATACACTATATATCGATGTCATATAACTATATAAAGTGTATCCGTGAGAAATACACAATGGATCTACATCTCAAAATCAAAGATATACAAGTATAGTATTCATCTTTAAGAATCCAATAATGCTTGATGGCTAGAGATGAGGTCTTCAAACCTCAATCAAAAACTTCAAGATATTCAAAAATTGGGTAGGATTATAATGTGACTATACAAATTCACTACCCAGAGGTCTTTCATGGCTCGTCGGGAAAATACAATAGGATCTCTATGAATAGGCGGATAACTTCATTGATTTCGAACAAGGACTTAATTGGATTTTTGGGATGGCCGATCATGAGGGCAAGAGACAAACTGCAGAAATCTCGACTCAAGTTGGGTGAAACTTCCCTTTGACAAGAGCACAAAAGATGATCTAACTCAGGCAACATGACATTGATATGCGTTCACGATGCAGGAGGCAACACAAATTCTCCATGTGTTTGGAAGAGTAACCAAATGGAGGAGGACGCATATCTATGTAGCGAGAACAACTCCCTAAGATCATACTAGATCCCAAATCTTGACGAACAAACAGAATGATGTGATTTGTCCAAGGGCGACTCATTGTGTTGCCAAAAAGAATATATATTTCCCGTCCCCTCTTTTTGGGTTTTTTTATTTTTTTTTTATTTTTCAAGTTTTTAAAGATATTTGAAAAATAATAAAAGAATGCTACTTTACAAAGGAGGAAAGAGTTTCGTAAGAATACGAGTTCCAAGCACAAGGAAAACACTAATTCTCAGAGAAAGGAGACATGTGCAATAAAAGGACACTTGGGGAAAATTCCTCCATGGGTCAAGGTGTCAGGTTGTAAAGGCAAAATGATACAAGGCTTGCATATAATGTATTCTTCAAAGGTTCAGTTGAGAGAAACATGGACCCAAAATTAATCCAAATATGCAGAGATGCAAATGCGATTAGTAAGACACAAAGAAACCCCCTTCAATGTATTTTTAATGAGCCTAGAGATGGTAATATAGATAGTTTTTTCATGTTTAGAGAGTCTAAAAAAACGTAAAAGAAGACTCCACTGGGGTACCATTTTCGAAAATAGTCTAGTCAGCTTGAAAAAGGGGTAAACTAGCACCAAAAGGATGTTTATTCAAAACCATTTTAACGAATGTGACAAAGACAAGATCACTCAAAAATATTTTCAATTTTAAGGAGTCTGAAAAAATCTTAACTATGGACTCACAACCTTTTTCTAGATTTAGTCTCCTTAGCTGGAAAAAGTATAAAATTTATTGAGGAGAACTCTCCCGGTGAGATGAATATCCCGAGGTGTACCTTTTTCCTCCATAATCCACAGGCTGTAAAAAGGGGTAAAATCATGCCAGTAGATGTTCTTCTAGACCAATTTAACGAGTGTGAAGGAACAAGGTCACTTGACGATATTTTCAATTTTAGGGAGTCTATAAAGAGATTAACTATGGACTCCGTTGGGGTTCCTTATTTGTAAGTAATCTCCAAGGCCCAAAAAAGGTGATAAACCAAAACCAAGGAGAATGTTCCTTTTTTGTAAATTTAGTCCCTCAAGCCTGAAAATGGGTTAAACTTATACTTGAGAATACTCTTCTAGTGAAATGAAGTTCCTAGAGTATACCTTTATTCATACGATTGACCATCTAGACCGAAAAAGGGGTAAACTAGCCCCAAATAGACATGCCTTCAAGTTTTAGTTTGGCAAGCGTGAAGGGAAACAGGATCGCTCGACAATATTTTAATGTTTAAATATTCTGAAAAGGGATTAAAGAAGACTCCAGAAGTTACCTTTCAGTTAATCCATACAATATTGAAATGCACAAATGCAGTCTCGTCGGATGTTTCTTTTGAAATTCAAGGCGAGCTTGAAAGACAACAAAGCATGCTCATTTTTAGAGTCTCGAGGGTGAGGCCAAGAGTGATGGTGCATCAGACAAATGAGACTCAATATCGTAATCATTATAGGACTAACAAGGACTCCCGATCCTAAATTCATTAGAGACAACATGGATGCCAAAAAAGCAATAAGGATCTATCTAGGGAATGCATGTAAAGGTAGGCTCTACCACCTAATTACGACACTTCCAAAACAACAATGAAAGTTCTGTGTTGCACTTCGATGGGATCTATCCTATGGAAAAGAGAAAGAGAAAACAAGATGAAGAAAGTGGAGGTGTAAACCTAACTTATATGCAAAAAGTTGGAAAAATGACATATTACCAAATGACCTTTAAAAGTGACCCATATCCCAAAAAACTTACCAAACCAAAATGAAAAGTTCCTTGTAACATCCAATAAGAAACTCAAGAACCACACTAAATGATATCTAAGCCAGAACAAATGACAAAAGGGTTCAAAAAAGTGGTAAAAAGGGCCAAAAAAGTCCATAAATAGAAGCTCACAAATCATTTTCACCATCACAATTTGAACAATAACCAAGAGGTAAAAAAACCCCTTTTCTAAAAGAGTTGATTCTGGGAGCTTTAGAGGATGAAAAAAACTTCCACTCTGACCAAGTAAGTATAAATGCATCCCTCTTACATTCCAATTCTTCCTTTATGCATATTTTTTGTTTTTGGGAGGGTGCACCCTCTTAAAAAAGGGTGACCCTACGTGTACGTGGGCTTTCCAAGGACATCCTGCATATGTACACATGAAGATAAGAGTGTGCTAGTGTACATATGCGATTGTGTCCAATACAATTGTGTACACCCTCAAAATCATGGAAAAAAACAAAATGCAAGCGATAACTTCCCCTTGAACTATCATGGAACAACATGTATGTCCACTGGAGGGAGAGGGAACACGAGGAAATCGATGTCTTGGTCTATGAGCACCCTTCTGCTACTGTCACATTGAAACAATGCGAGTTATGGATGTTCTACCAGTGTCTGTTCATGAGGGCACAACCCAGGCTACTAAATTTCTTGGTGGACTACTAGCACCTAGACGCAGAGGTGTTCATGATTGAGGGGAAATTGTTGACTCCAATGAATGAGGATATATATTTCTTGACTGGCCTCTCGAGGAGAGGGGAACCATTCAAACTGCATACATTTCCCCTTAGGGCCTTCAACATCGCCAACTACATCAGGATGCATTGCGTGGTCGACACTCAAAAAGTAGGTTCTGAGGTGCCCATCCACAAGATCACCAACTTGTCGTTGAAGTTCATAGTTTTGCTTATTGGGAGGATCACTAGAACTGTGAACCTACACTAGGCTTCCTGGGCACACATGTATTGTCTGATGCAGTTCCTAGATGCATGTATATTTGACTGGAGCATGACCATGCTTAACTTCATGAAGAGGCAGCTCACAAAGTGTCGAGAGCGTAGAAACAAGAACTTCGGGTTCGGTACTATTTTGTGCTCATTATTCTTTGAGAGGGTACCCAGTATGAGTCTGAGA
>JASDQU010739754.1:44208-54890 GCA_032191745.1 Picea mariana | reverse complement strand
TGAGTCTATTAATTAATTAATTAATCATCGACAGGTATGAACAATTAATTAATTAATATTATTAAGAAATAATTATTGTTTAACTCAACATATTAGGACAGTCAAATTATCAAATTAATTAAAATTAATAATCCCTATACATCTATTTAAGCAGGGTTGTTACAACTCCCTTTGATGTTCTTCATGTATTGTATGTGCCAACCTTCCTATGGCATATTTAAACTTCTAGTTGTATTCCTAGGCCAATTCGCCTTCTCTCTGATGAGTCTCTCGCAACTCGGACATATCCTATTGTTCTAACTAAGGTAGTTTGAATTCTACTATGAACCTCGTCCGTACCTAGCCAAGTGTGAACGCTTGACCTTACGTCCCTGGAACTCCTGGTTCAATGATATTCATGTACCACTTGAGAGCGTGACCTCTCAAGGTAATCTGGAACTCGACCAACTTATTTGCATCCGAAGTCCCTCTAGATCTCCAAATGGCTTCGCACAAGAACCAGTGTTGCTCAACGTCTTCATCTCCCTTACCCCAAAATTCTAGGTATTGGGCAATCAAGCCTCCCACATGGCTGGCCATTGTCGATACTGTTGTTCCTAAAATATGAACCCTAATGGTCCTGCTTGCGATTTACCAGGGGATCCCAATATCCTCCATGTACTCCCACTTCTTGGTTGTGACTGATTAGCTAATTGTACTGGAACATAACTAGCATGAGAAGGTAGTATCAAACTTACCATTTGTATGAAAGACACTTGGGGTACGGGTGATTCGAGGCTGGAACCACTGGCTTCGGGGTGGTTTTATTTTATCTAGGGGGTCTCGTTAGCTTCCACTAGGACGATCTCTTCGACCGGATTCCTGATCTCTCTTGTTATCGGGGTTGAATCTTCTCTTTCCCCTCCAAGATTCATGTCAGCTTCCTCCTCTCTTTCCTCTACGCTTTCTCCTTCTCTTCTTGTTTCCTGGGGGCTGCTTTCTCTCCCCGCTTCTCTCTCATTCAATCTTTGACTGGCCAGTCATTCCTGTCTTCTCATCTTCTACAGTTCTTCCATCTGTCTTTGCTCTACCTCTCCCGCTCCACCTTCTTTCCTCAACTTTTTGGACTGTCTTATGAATTTATTGATCTTGCCGTGCCACCACTTCTCAACTATGGAAGATCTTTTCAAGGATCACTCATCTCTCAAGTCCCTTTCTTTTTGTTTCCCCCCCATTTGTCAAAGAACCCTTCCCCTCTCTCATGGCATGAATCTCACCCCGTCTCACCCTACCCTAAGAGAGGGTGTTTACGCTGCCATCTTGGTTGGGGACATAATCAACATCCCCTCCTTCATCAAGAAAGACTTAATCCATAGGGGGATTTCTCTCAATAGTCTTCCCCTTGCACCTTTCTTGAACATTTCCTTTGCCCATGAGAAAGACTGGTGGTTCTCAGCTGCAAATTCGATTATGTATCCTTCTAGCATGGTGATAACCTAGAAATCCATAGCTCATGTGACTGGGCAATCCAGCCTCTGGAGTGTTGATAACTTTTTGGTATCCCACACACATATCTTCTTGGCCCATTCTTGGAACTCTGGAGCTTCTTGGAGCCTCTTTATCCAATGAAGAAATTCTTCTGGGAATTTAACCTAGAAAATCCCATACTATTCACTTGATCTTTCTGCATAAAATATTGCTTCACGAGTGTTTTCCAATAATTTTCTTCTTAGTACTGCTTCTTTCCATATGAAGGTGCCACAGTTCCTTTCCCACCATTGGTCAGTACTAGATCTATGGATCAATGAAAATATTCTCCCTATAGGTTCCCTTTTAACATAGGTCCCAACAACGAAACCATTTTTTTGGCGTGGATTTGGTCAGACCAAGGTCCTTCTCAGGTTACCAACAAAAGGTACTGTGTAGTCTAGAGCACTGGAATTTTCATCTCCTCCGAAGAGAAGAAGTCTCACCCGAAGCGCTGCTGAGACAAATAGATAGGAAAGGGTAGGAAGAACACTAAAGAGGATCCATAGAGAATTCTGAACTCATTCATGTTCTTGCATAAGAGTCATTCACAGATCTGAACTATCTAAATGCAAGAATTGAACCTACTTACGTTGCGAGCAACAATTAAACATATAACCATCAAATAGAACTCATAAGCCATAAAGAAGTGTTGTAATGCATAAGTAACCAAACAAGGACACGTCATATTTTAAAATTTGATCCTTATTCGTATTATCTTTGAGATCTTTCTCTGTTTACAGACTCAGAATCACACAGTAGGGTACATTACAGACTCTTGGCTCTGGATTCATATCTCAGAGCTCCAACTCTCCAACTGAAAGTTCTAATACATTACACACTCTTGCTTGTCTTTTCTCAACTTACAACAAGTATCAATGACTAATCCCAAAACTTGGGCCACTCTGATCAACATGACTCAACTCAAACTTACTCTACTCCAACCCATCACACTTATATTCATCCCTATATATATAGATGGGTTGTGTCTTCCTTCTCAGCTTGCACACTTTCTTGTTCTGTTGCAACCATTTGTTGCCTAGCTAGCATCATGCTGACTTCCTCAATTGCTTTCTGTTACTCTTTCTCCCAGTCTCTGATGAGGTTTTGCGCAACTCGTGCTTAGTCAAAACTTGCACAATTCTTTCCCAAAAATGAAGGGACCAACACATGCAGGTAAGACACTCATTGATAGATAGTCCTCATCATGTCGTTTACGGTGATAGGTGGTATGCCATGTGGTTCCTCATGATTGAAGAGTTATGAGGTCATGAAGATGGAAGCCCCAAAGATAGGTTAATAAGCCCCTTTGAAAGCCCCAAATATGGGTTAAGAATCCCCTAATTGGTTGAAAGTCATTAATGAAAGGGTAGAGTGGTTGTAACAAGAAATTTCAAGAAGCCCTAAAGTTAAGGAAATAGATTACTTATAAAACGTATATATACACCTCAAGAAGTCACTCAAAGTACATTCACACACTCATTCTATTGAATATCTTATATGTGAGTAAGTAATTCTTATATGAGGTAACTATGGATATCTAAAGAAAATTTCACAGGGAATATGAAGTGAAGAAGGGAGAAATTCCAAGGGAGGATAAAGTCTTGTGAGGATGTGTTCTAAGGTATGTTATTTACAGGTCATCCTACCATTTTCACTATAACTTTATTTATATAATGATTCAGATGGATAATCTTGAAACCCATAGACAATAAATATCAAGGTAACTATGGTATACATTTAAGTTTCTGGGTCGTTGTATTGTCAGAGATACACTCTATAGAAAATAGAGTTTTTGGCTAGTCCTGAAACTAGCCTCAAATGTGTGTTTCGGTTAAAATAGTCATAACTTCTACCTAAAGTATCCAAATTCAATGAGACAAAATGCATTAGATATATTACAATCCTTAGTATGTTGTGTACTATTTTTATATCCATTATCCAATATTTGGCGTGTGTCAGGCTCTACAAGTTTGATCTCTACAATAATACATAATTCAACAAGGTCTACCATTTTTTCTATAAATCCTTTTCTGGGATGTTCCAAGCAGTGAAACTTGGAGGAATTGTAGATATGATACTGAGTAATATTGGGTACAAGTTTTAGACCTTTATTCATTACAGGTACAGACTTATGCATTTTGAAAGTTAGGGTTTATGATCAATCCAAAAAATAGTCCCATAAGACTAAGGTAAAGTTTTATGAAGATGTTAATCTGATGTAGGAGCATCGCTCCACCTCAACAACACGCCAGATAGAAAACACATTCAAGTGAATTCAAGGAGGGTAGAGGCACCAACCCTCTCATTTTCCCCTCATTTTCAAATTTCAATTTGTATTAAATGCAATTAAATGTTGCAAGACTTGGTATATCCGAGTCATGCCTTTGAGAAGACAAGAGATAAGGTCGCCTTTAATGGCTGACAGGATGATAAGATCTGGATTATATTTAGACTAGATGGCCATTGAATGTAATTCAATGTAATTAATGAGAGTTAGGTATCTTGGAGGGAGAATTCGAGGAGCCCCTCTTTTGTAAAATATCTTTGTATCTGATAAAAAAATAAAAGAAGGTAAGGATAATAGGAATAATAGAGGAGAAGGAGGAGAGAAATGAGACTCTGTTGCAGTCCAATCCTTGTAAACATCTGTATAGACATTCAAAGATAATACAAAAAAAGAAGTTTTTCCTGCATATGATTCTATGTATTTATATGTTTATGAATGAATGTTATGTGTATGATTTTATGTTGTAGATGTGCATGAATCGTTTCCATCTACAAGGTGAATATAGATTCTACTATATTTGAGAGTTTGTTGAAACTATTATGGGTTCTTTAGGATAAGTGCAATGAGTGCACGATAGAGTGTGAAAAATATGTGGGTAAATGCAAGGAGTGTGTATCTGAACTCTTCTTTGAGTCCAAGAGATAATGTGCCAGGAGGGCACAAAAAAATATTTACAGACTAAAGGAGATCCTCAGAGTTATTGAATACTCTGGAGGAAATATTGTGAAGAGAAGGCACTGAACAAAGAACAAAATTGATGAAGATTTTATAGAGCTCTACCATGAGAGCATTGACCATGTGCAAGAAGTGCACAAAAGAACTTTCTTTTGAGTTTAGAGAGAAGAGAAGTGTCAAGGGGAATACACTCATAGAGTTGTTGAATAATCTGAAGGAAGACATTTGTAGGGAGTGCACCAGGATAACACTCAGATGAAGTGCTGAAAGACAACCATCTAAAGTCCAGTCAAGCACAATAAGTGCACATATAAGCAATCATTTCAAGTTGAAAATCTCAGAAGAACGTTGGGTCGCCAAGAGGGCGCAATGATTCCTTTGGAGGAAGCAAGGGGTAGAATCCATTAGGAAACTAAGTAAATTGAAAAGATCAGAAGGAATAATGTTTTCAAGAGTGCAAGTGAGACCCAGAGTATTCGGGCTCACAGGAGAAAGATCAAAGGCTGTAGCCTTTGAAACTTACGAATTTCCCCAATTAAGGAGAAATTAAAAGCTCAGGAGGAGGAGAAACAAATGTTGTCAGATAAACTGCAGAGGAAGAGATATGGGTCGTTGAATCTCAAGTCTAGATAGGAGGAGCATACAGAGGAGAAGAACATATCCCATCCATTGGATCTGAGTGTGTGGAACAATAGCCATTGGATCCAGAGGTAAGTGCATGTGACTCAAATATTTTGAAAGTGCGCGGGAGAGAGGACTCATGAAGTCACGAAGTTACAAAGCCTATCAGAACTATCCATCATTTAGGAGGAAAGGTGGAAGTAGATCTGAGAGTTTGAGAATTCAGACTTCGGAATATTTGCAAGGAGAACAACTCAAACTTTGTGAAGAGCGAAGTGCAGAGTGATTGGCTAAAGAGACAAAGAGATGAAGGGCCGAAGAGCCGAAGAGCCAAAGAGTAGATCCTGTTCGTTGATCACCAAGGGGGTACATGTCAACCAATTGTGTACTCTGGGTAAAATTCCATGGGAAAAGAAGAGTGTGGAGGAGTTGAGATTTAAGAATTCTGAAGGCCAAAGTCCTGAAGTAGATGAGAGCCATCGATTTGAAGGTGGACACGCAATGCCATATCTAGAGCTCTGGAGGAAAGTGCATCGTAAAAGTCCCAAAACCCCAAAGGAGATATCGATCAATGATCGAGAAGGGGGGCTGGAGGATAATT
The DNA here is from genome assembly GCA_032191745.1 of Picea mariana. NCBI lineage: Eukaryota > Viridiplantae > Streptophyta > Pinopsida > Pinales > Pinaceae > Picea > Picea mariana. The sequence continues at coordinate 49,197 of JASDQU010739754.1, read as the reverse complement.
GATCTGGGTGTAAGGGACAAATTCCCAAAGCGGAGGCAAAGCCATTGATTGAGGAGGATACATGGCAGATGATCTTCTACTTCAGAATGTTGTCACGTGGAGGAAGTAGAAGTTGAGAATTGGACCTCCCGAAGCTCAAAAGGTGAATCAACCATAACCATTGATTTGAAAGGGGGGTACGTGTCGATAGATCATGGAGATATGGGAATGCACATGAAAGGAGGAGAGAAAAGGCCCACAGATTCCACAGAACCTACACCTTACGAGAAAAGGGGGAATGTATAATTTGATTTGGGTTGAAGTAGGATACCGAAGAGTCGATTCGACTCAGAATATTAAAAGATACTAGATCGGGAGTACGCAAAACCCCCAGGAGGGGAGGGGGGATGCATCAGGTGGTATCAGATCCAAATTTTTGTTTTTAGATAGCAGACAAAGGAGACAGAGGATAAATCCGTTATTTTGTTTACAGACATTAGACAAAGGAGAGACGGTGAAAGGAGATAGTTTGACTACATCAAGTAGTATCAGAAGCATAAGCTTATCTGTAGACAATAGGTGAAGAAGGAGACAGATCGCTGATGCTCTATGAATGATGGTTGCAAGTGTGCCACAACAAATTGAACAACCAGGTGAATTGTAGGATACGTTGGAGATTCTATTGAATGCCGAGTAAACAACAGAATTGCCAGGAGGGCAGGTAGATGGTGAAAATGGATACTAAATTCCATGAACGTGGTTGAAGAGAAGGCCACAAGAAGAAAAGAAATCCATATATGGATATGGAGCTCATAGATATAAGAGAAAGAATGGATAGGCTAGCATTGAAGATGCAACATGAGGCAAAGGTACACTAGAGGTATGAATGGCCTCCAAATAGGAAGGCAAAATGGCCTGTTCAAAAGTTGTTGGCCAGAAAGAAACAACAGGTAGTAAGGAGGTGGCTAAGGAATGTTGAAAACCTCAGTGACATAGAGGAGGAGATTGGTTTACATCTGTGAACCAGAAGTTGGAAGAACCCTCAATGATGAGGAAGAGAGATCATTAGAGGATCTCATAAACTTCTAGGTGGGAAGAGATGGACTTTCAAGTTGCCAGGTGGGAAATGGAAATAGATCAGTGGAGGATATCATAGACTTCTAGGAGGGTAGTGATGAAAGTTCAGATTGCCAGGTAGAAAAAGAAGTAGAATGCCAGGTGAGTAAGGGAATTAGAGCAAGACTGTTTGAAAGTATCAGGAGCTCGGAAGTGAGTTCAGACCAGAAAGGAGTGATAATAGATGAAGATTCATGTGGGTTTCTTGACCATGTGGATGAAGATGATGATAAGTTAAATACTTCTACCATCAAAGAGGAATATCAGAGGTGCATTCTTATCATTGAGGTAATCAATACACTCCTTCTAAGAAGCCAAGCAAAGGCTAGCATAAATGTTGCAGGTGATGCAACAGAGAGACAACCAACAGAGATTGTCAAGGATGAGGAGAATGAGAAAACACTGATGTTTTCCCCAGCAGAAGGGGAAGAAAATTAAGCATAATTGCTTGAAATTTTTAGCAAGGAAGTTGAACAGGAGATGACTGTAGCACTGAAGTCTGCAACAAAAGAGGAAGCATACATCATGGATTTTGCTCATCTGTATGAAGAGTTTGAATCCCTAGAGAGAAGGGTGATAGTGCAAGGTCATCACATCCAACATGTTAAGTTGGAAACATGTGGAGGAGCATACCATCCCAAGGAGCAGTTGGAGGAAGCTAGAAATATGCCAGCAGGAGATATGATAGAAGGTAAATTTTCAGAGGAGATAGCTGAGAAACAACTTAGTGATGAGACCGCGGAACTGAAGTCTAAATCAGGGTGGTAATTTAAGGCCACAATATATGGAGAATATAGCAAGGGGGATCAAGATGATCTACCCTTTGATGTGTATGAGGAGGAAGAGTTCCAACAGAGAAGACTACATAAGAAGAGACAACCATTGGAGCAGATGGATAGAGTGATAGAGAAGATAAGGAGGCTGATGTTGAGGTCAATGAAAGAAGAAGTCAATGAAGGTAATCTCAACAGAAGAGAGCCTAGCATAGCAACAATGAAGAAGAAGAAGAAGAAGCAACAACAAAAACAAAGAAAAGGAGCAAGAGGACAACTCCAAGGAGAAGTTTGGGATCTAGGAGGATTTCAATAGAGATGGGAAGCTCATGAGAAGGAGCTCATGAATTTTTCACTGGAGTGGAGTATGATGCAGGAGAATCTCTCCACCTTAGCAATGCACCAACTAGAAAACACATTCAAGCGCATTGAAGGAGGGGAGAGGTGCCATCCCTCTCATTTTGTCCTCATTTTCAAATTTCAATTTGTATTAAATGCAATTAAATGTTGTAATACTTGGTAGATCCAAGTCATGCCTTTGAGCAGACTGGAGATAAGGTCACCTTTAATGGCTAACAGGATGATAAGATCTAGATTTGATTCAGACTATATGGCCATTGAATGTAATTCAATGTAATTAATGAGAGTTAGGTAGATTGGAGGGAGAGCTCGAGGAGCCTCTCTTTTGTAAAATATATTTGTACCTGATTTCAAAAAAAAGAAAAGGTAAGGATAGATAGGAAGAATAGAGTAGAAGGAGGAGAGAACTGAGACTCTGTTGCAGTCCATTCCTTGTAAACATCTGTATAGACATCCAAAGATAATACAAAAAAAAATAGTTTTTCCTGCATATGATTCTATGTGTTTATATGTTTATGAATGAATGTTATCTATATGAGTTTATGATGTAGATGTGCATGAATCGTTTCCATATACATGGTGAATATATATTATACTATCTTTGAGAGTTTGTTGGAATTGTTTTGGGTTATTTAGGCTAGGTGAAAGGAGTGTGCGACAGAGTGTGAAAACTCAGTGAGGCAACGCAAGGAGTGCGTATCTAAACTTTGATTTAAGTTCAAGAGAGAATGTGTCGAGAGGGCACACTAGAATATTTACAAACTGAAGGAGATCCTCAGATTTATTGAATAATCTGGAGGAAAGATTGTGCAGAGAAGGCACAAAACAAAGAAAAAAATTACTGAAGATTATGTAGAGCTCTGCCAGGAGGCCATTGAAATGGTGCAAGAAGTGCACAAAAGAACTTTGTTTCAAATTCAAAGAGAAGAGAAGTTTCAAGGGGAGGACACTCATAGAGGTTTTGAATACTCTAGAGGAAGACTTGCGTAGGGAGTTCACCAGGTTGAAACGCAGACAAAGTGTTGAAAGGCAACCATCTAAAGGCCAGTCAGGCACAAGAAGTGCGCACAGAAGGAATCATTTCAAGTTCAAAAGCTCAGAAGAACGTTGAGTCACCAAGAGGGCACAATTATTACTTTGGATGAAGCAAGGGGTAGAATCCATTAGGAAACTGAGCAAATAAAAAATCTCAAAAGGAATAGAATTTTCAAGAGCGCAAGCGAGACCTAGAGTAGTCGGGCTCACAAGAGAAAGATCAAAGGCCACATCCTTTGAAACTTATGAATTTTCCCAATTCCAGAGAAATTAAAATATCAGGAGGAGGAGTAACAACTGCCATCGTATCAACTGCAGAGGAAGAGATCTGGGTCATTGAATCTCACGTCCATACAGGAAGAGTGTGCAGAGGAGAAGAATGGATCCCATCCGTCGAATATGAGTGCGTGGACCAATAGCCATTAGATACATAGGTAAGTTCATGAGAATCAAATATTTTGAAAGTGCACAAGAGAGTAGACTCATGAAGTCCTGAAGTTCTGAAGCATATCAAAATCGTCCATCGTTTAGGAGGATAGGTGGAAGCAGATCCGATAGTTCGAGAAGTCAAACTTCAGAAGATTTGCAAGGATAACAACTCAAACTTTGTGAAGAGCGAAGTGCAGAGTGATTGGCTGAAGAGTTGAAGAGACAAAGGGCCAAAGAGCCAAAGAACCTAAGAGTATATCCTAGTCATTGATCGCCAAGGGGATACATGTCAACCAATTGTGTACTCCGTGTAAAATGCCCCAATAAAAGCAGAGCTTGGAGGAGTTGATATTTGAGAATTCTTAAGGCCGAAGTCCTGAAGCAGATGAGAGCCATAAATTTGAAGGTGGACACATGATGCCATATCTAGAGCTCTAGAGTAAAGCGTAGGGTAAACGTCCTGAAACCCTGAATGAGATATTGATCGGTGATCGAGAAGGGGGGTTGAAGGATCGTTGATCTGGTTGTAAGGGACAAAGTTCTGAAGAGGAGGTAGAAGCATTGATTGAGGAGGATTCATGGAAAATGATATTCCACTTTGGAATATTTTCATGTGGAGGAAGCATAAGTTGAGAATTGAACCTCCCGAAGCCTGAAAGGTGAATCAACCATAGTCGTTGATTTGAAAGGGGAGTTACATGTCGACAGATCATGGAGATCTGGAAACTCACGTGAAAAGAGGAGAGAAAGGGCCTGTAGATTCCACAAGACCTGTTCCTTATGAGAAAAGGGTGCCTATATAATTTTATTTGGGTTTAATAAGGAGCCCGAAGAGTTGATTCGACTCAGAATATTGAAATTTCCTAGACTGGGAGGTCGCAGAATCCCCAGGAGGGGAGGGGGGATGCATCATATTATCTTGTTGTTAAATTTGATGAAGGTCCGTAGGTATGTGATAACATAAACCATGTATGTTACAGAGTTACAAGTATTCTTATATACATGTTTTGAGGGTTACATGTCAATGATGTTATGGTGCATGCTTTAGGCAAGTCTTTTTTATATTGTTGAGGCATTGGCACATGCTTGAAGCAGATCTTAGGTGCATGGTTGAGGCATATACTTGGTATATGGTATTGGTTGTTCGGTAATTTATTGAGGCACTTAATTGATGATATCTTATGGCACATGGTGTATGGCATGATTGAGACATATAATGAGTGATATGGTATATGGTTGAGATACATTGTTGGTACATCGTATGGTACATGTGTTGATGTACATGGTTGATACATGA
>JASDQU010739754.1:32013-43710 GCA_032191745.1 Picea mariana | reverse complement strand
TCTTTAATTAAATAAACTAAAATTATTAAGCCCCTTTAATTAATTACTCAAATATTTAATGAGTCTATTAATTAATTAATTAATCATCGACAGGTATGAACAATTAATTAATTAATATTATTAAGAAATAATTATTGTTTAACTCAACATATTAGGACAGTCAAATTATCAAATTAATTAAAATTAATAATCCTTATACATCTATTTAAGCAGGGTTGTTACAACTCCCTTTGATTTTCTTCATGTATTGTATGTGCCAACCTTCCTATGGAATATTTAAACTTCTAGTTGTATTCCCAGGCCAATTCGCCTTCTCTCTGATGAATCTCTCACAACTCGGACATATCCTATTGTTCTGACCGAGGTAGTTTGAATTCTACTATGAACCTCATCCGTACCTGGCCAAGTGTGAACGCTTGACCTTACATCCCTGGAACTCCTGGTTCAATGATATTCATGTACCACTTGAGAGCATGACCTCTCAAGGTAATCTATAACTTGACCAACTTATTTGCATCCGAAGTCCCTCTGGATCTCCAAATGGGTTCGCACAAGAACCAGTGTTGCTCAACGTCTTCATCTCCCTTACCCCAAAATTCTAGGTATCGGGCAATCAAGCCTCCCGCGTGGCTGGCCATTGTCGATACTGTTGTTCCTAACAATATGAACCCTAATGGTCCTACTTGCGATCTACCAGGGGATCCCAATATCCTCCCTGTACTCCCACTTCCTGGTTGTGACTGATTATCTAATTGTACTGGAATAGAACTAGCATGAGAAGGTAGTATCGAACTTACCATTTGTATGAAAGGCACTTGGGGTACGAGTGATTCGAGGCCGGAACCACTAGCTTCGGGGTGGTTTTATTTTATCTAGGGGGTCTCGTTAGCTTCCACTAGGACGATCTCTTCGACTGGATTCCTGATCTCTCTTGTTATCGAGGTTGAATCTTCTCTTTCCCCTCCAAGATTCATGTCTGCTTCCTCCTCTCTTTCCTCTACGCTTTCTCCTTCTCTTCTTGTTTCCTGGGGGCTACTTTCTCTCCTCGCTTCTCTCTCATTCAATCTGTGACTGGCCAGTCATTCCTGTCTTTTCATCTTCTACAGTTCTTCCATCTATCTTTGCTCTACTTCTCCCGCTCCACCTTCTTTCCTCAACATTTTGGATTGTCTTATGAATTTCTTGATCTTGCCGCACCACCACTTCTCAAATATGGAAGCTCTTTTCAAGGATCACTCATCTCTCAAGTCCCTTTCTTGTTGTTCCCCCCCATTTGTCAAATAACCCTTCCCCTCTCTCATGGCATGAATCTCACCCCGTCTCGCCCTACCCCAAGAGAGGGTGTTTATGCTGCCATCTTGGTTGAGGACATAATCAACATCCCCTCCTTCATCAAGAAATACTTAATCCATAGGGGGATTTCTCTCAACAGTCTTCCCCTTGCGCCTTTCTTTAACATTTCCTCTGCCCACGAGAAAGACTGGTGGTTCTCAGCTGCAAATTCGATTATGTATCCTTATAGCATGGTGATAACCTAGAAATCCATAGCTTGTGTGACTGGGCAATCCAGTCTCTAGAGTGTTGCTAACTTTTTGGTATCCCACACACATATCTTCTTGGCCCATTCTTGGAACTCTAGAGCTTCTTGGAGCCTCTTTATCCAATGAAAAAATTCTTCTGGGAATTTAACCTAGAAAATCCCATACTATTCGCTTGATCTTTCTGCATAAAATATTGCTTCATGAGTGTTTTCCAACAATTTTCTTCTTAGTACTGCTTCTTTTTATATGAAGGTGTCACAATTCCTTTCCCACCATTGGTCAATACTAGATCTATGGATCAACGAAAACATTCTCCCTATAGGTTCCCTTTTAACACAGGTCCCAGCAACGAAACCATTTTTTTGGCGTGTATTTGGTCAGACCAAGGTCCTTCTTAGGTTACCAACAAAAGGTACCATGTAGTCTAGAGCACTGGAATTTTCATCTCCTCCGAAGAGAAGAAGTCTCACCCGAAGCGCTGCTGAGACAGATAGATAGGAAAAGGTAGGAAGAACACTAAAGAGGATCCATAGAGCATTCTGAGCTTATTCATGTTCTTGCGTAAGAGTCATTAACAGATCTGAACCATCTAAATGCAAGAATTGAACCTACTTACGTTGCGAGCAACAATTAAACATATAACCATCAAATAGAACTCATAAGCCATAAAGAAGTGTTGTAATGCATAAGTAACCAAACAAGGACACATCATATTTTAAAATTTGATCCTTCTTCGTATTATCTTTGAGATCTTTCTCTGTTTAAAGACTCAGAATCACATAGTAGGGTACATTACAAACTCTTGGCTCTGGACTCATATCTCATAGCTCCAACTCTCCAACTGAAAGTTCTAATACATTACACACTCTTGCTTGTCTTTTCTCAACTTACAACAAGTATCAATGACTAATCCCAAAACTTGGGCGACTCTGATCAACATGACTCAAATCAACCTTACTCTACTCCAACCCGTCACACTTATATTCATCCCTATATATATAGATGGGTTGTGTCTTCCTTCTCAGATTGCACACTTTCTTGTTCTGTTGCAACCATTTGTTGCCTAGCTAGCATCATGCTGACTTCCTCAATTTCTTTCTGTTACTCTTTCTCCCAGTCTCTGATGAGGTTTTGCACAACTCGTGCTTAGTCAAAACTTGCGCAATTCTTTCCCAAAAATGAAGGGACCAACACATGCAGGTAAGACACTCATTGATAGATAGTCATCGTCATGTCGTTTACGGTGATAGGTGGTATGCCATGTGGTTCCTCATGATTGAGGACTTATGAGGTCATGAAGATGGAAGCCCCAAAGATAGGTTAATAAGCCCCTTTGAAAGCCCCAAATATGGGTTAAGAATCCCCTAATTGGTTGAAAGTCATTAATGAAAGGGTAGAGTGGTTGTAACAAGAAATTTCAAGAAGCCCTAAAGTTAAGGAAATAGGTTACTTATAAAATGTATATATACACCTCAAGAAGTCACTCAAAGTACATTCACACACTCATTCTATTGAATATCTTATATGTGAGTAAGTAATTCTTATATAAGGTAACTATGGATATCTAAATAAAATTTCACAGGGAATATGAAGTGAAGAAGGGAGAAATTCCAAGGGAGGATGAAGTCTTGTGAGGATGTGTTCTAAGGTATGTTATTTACAGGTCATCCTACCATTTTCACTACAACTTTATTTATATAATGATTCAGATGGATAATCTTGAAATCCATAGATAATAAATATCAAGGTAACTATGGTATACATTTAAGTTTCTGGGTCGTTGTATTGTCGGAGATACACTCTACAGAAAATAGAGTTTTTGGCTAGTCCTGAAACTAGCCTCAAACGTGTGTTTCGGTTAAAATAGTCATAACTTCTACCTAAAGTATCCAAATTCAATGAGACAAAATGCATTAGATATATTACAATCCTTAGTATGTTGTGTACTATTTTTATATCCATTATCCAATATTTTGCGTGTGTCAGGCTCTACAAGTTTGATCTCTACAATAATACATAATTCAACAAGGTCTACCATTTTTTCTATAAATCCTTTTCTGGGATGTTCCAAGCAGTGAAACTTGGAGGAATTGAAGATATGATACTGAGTAATATTGGGTACAAGTTTTAGACCTTTATTCATTACAGGTACAGAGTTATGCATTTTGAAAGTTAGGGTTTATGATCAATCCAAAAACTAGTCCCATAAGACTAAGGTAAAGTTTTATGAAGATGTTAATCTGATGTAGGAGCATTGCTCCACCTCAACAACGCGCCAACTAGAAAACACATTCAAGTGAATTCAAGGAGGGTAGAGGCACCAACCCTCTCATTTTCCCCTCATTTTCAAATTTCAATTTGTATTAAATGCAATTAAATGTTGCAAGACTTGGTAGAGCCGAGTCATGCCTTTGAGAAGACAAGAGATAAGGTCGCCTTTAATGGCTGACAGGATGATAAGATCTAGATTATATTTAGACTAGATGGCCATTGAATGTAATTCAATGTAATTAATGAGAGTTAGGTATCTTGGAGGGAGAATTCGAGGAGCCCCTCTTTTGTAAAATATCTTTGTATCTGATAAAAAAAGAAAAGAAGGTAAGGATAGATAGGAATAATAGAGGAGAAGGAGGAGAGAAATGAGACTCTGTTGCAGTCCAATCCTTGTAAACATCTGTATAGACATTCAAAGATAATACAAAAAAAGAAGTTTTTCCTGCATATGATTGTATGTGTTTATATGTTTATGAATAAATGTTATGTGTATGATTTTATGTTGTAGATGTGCATGAATCGTTTCCATCTACAGGGTGAATATAGATTCTACTATATTTGAGAGTTTGTTGGAACTATTATGGGTTCCTTAGGATAAGTGCAATGATTGCGCGGTAGAGTGTGAAAAATATGTGGGTAAATGAAAGGAGTGTGTATCTGAACTCTTCTTTGAGTCCAAGAGATAATGTGCCTGGAGGGCACAAAAAAATATTTACAAACTAAAGGAGATACTCAGAGTTACTGAATACTCTTGAGGAAATATTGTGAAGAGAAGGCACTGAACAAAGAACAAAATTGATGAAGATTTTATAGAGCTCTACCATGAGAGCATTGACCACGTGCAAGAAGTGCACAAAAGAACTTTCTTTTGAGTTTAGAGAGAAGAGAAGTGTCAAGGGGAGGACACTCATAGAGTTGTTGAATAATCTGAAGGAAGACATTTGTAGGGAGTGCACCAGGATAACACTCAGATGAAGTGTTGAAAGACAACCATCTAAAGGCCATTCAAGCACAAGAAGTGCACATATAAGCAATCATTTCAAGTTGAAAATATCAGAAGAACGTTGGGTCGCCAAGAGGGCGCAATGATTCCTTTGGAGGAAGCAAGGGGTAGAATCCATTAGGAAACTAAGTAAATTGAAAAGCTCAGAGGGAATAATGTTTTCAAGAGTGCAAGTGAGACCCAGAGTAGTCGGGCTCACAGGAGAAATATCAAAGGCTATAGCCTTTGAAACTTACGAATTTCCCCAATTAAGGAGAAATTAAAAGCTCAGGAGGAGGAGAAACAAATGTCGTCAGATAAACTACAAAGGAAGAGATATGGGTCGTTGAATCTCAAGTCTAGATAGGAGGAGCATGCAGAGGAGAAGAACATATCCCATCCATTGGATCTGAGTGTGTGGACAAATAGCCATTGGATCCAGAGGTAAGTGCATGCGACTCAAATCTTTTGAAAGTGCGTAGGAGAGAGGACTCATGAAGTCCCAAAGTTACGAATCCTATCGGAACTATCCATCATTTAGGAGGAAAGGTGGAAGCAGATCTGAGAGTTTGAGAATTTAGACTTTGGAATATTTGCAAGGAGAACAACTCAAACTTCGTGAAGAGCGAAGTGCAGAGTGATTGGCCAAAGAGCTGAAGAGATGAAGGGCCGAAGAACCGAAGAGCCAAAGAGTAGATCCTAGTTGTTGATCACCAAGGGGGTACATGTCAACCAATTGTGCACTCTGGGTAAAATGCCACGGGAAAAGCAGAGTGTGGAGGAGTTGAGATTTAAGAATTCTAAAGGCCAAAGTCCTGAAGTAGATGAGAGCCATCGATTTGAAGGTGGACACGCAATGCCATATCTAGAGCTCTGGAGGAAAGTGCATGGTAAAAGTCCCAAAACCCCAAAGGAGATATCGATCGATGATCAAGAAGGGGGGCTGGAGGATAGTTGATCTGGGTGTAAGGGACAAATTCCCAAAGTGGAGGAAAAGCCATTAATTGAGGAGGATACGTGGCAGATGATCTTCTATTTCAGAATATTGTCACGCGGAGGAAGTAGAAGTTGAGAATTGGACCTCCCGAAGCTCAAAAGGTGAATCAACCATAACCGTTGATTTGAAAGGGGGGTACGTGTCGATAGATCGTGGAGATCTGGGAATGCACATGAAAGGAGGAGAGAAAAGGCCCACAGATTCCACAGAACCTACACCTTATGAGAAAAGGGGGAATGTATAATTTGATTTGGGTTGAAGTAGGATCCCGAAGAGTCGATTCGACTCAGAATATTAAAAGATCCTAGATCGGGAGTACGCAGAACCCCCAGGAGGGGAGGGGGGATGCATCAGGTGGTATCAGATCCAAATTTTTGTTTTTAGATAGCAGGCAAAGGAGACAGAGGATAAATCCATTATTTTGTTTACAGACATTAGACAAAGGAGAGACGGTGAAAGGAGATAGTCTAACTACATCAAGTAGTATCAGAAGCATAAGCTTATCTGTAGACAACAGGTGAAGAAGGAGACAAATCACTGATTCTCTATGAATGATGGTTGCAAGTGTGCCACAACAAATTGAACAACCAGGTGAGTTGTAGGATAAGTTGGAGATTCTCTTGAATGAAAAGTAAACAACAGACTTGCCAGGAGGGCAGGTAGATGGTGAAAATGGATACTAAATGCCATGAACGTGGTCGAAGAGAAGGCCACAAGAAGAAAAGAAATCCATATATGGATCTGGAGCTCATAGATATAAGAGAAAGAATGGATAGGCTAGCATTGAAGATGCAACATGAGGCAAAGGTACACTGGAGGTATGAATGGCCTCCAAATAGGAAGGAAAAATGGCATGTTCAAAAGTTGTTGGCCAGAAAGCAACAACAGGTGGTAAGGAAGTGGCTAAGGAATGCTGAAAACCTCAGTGACATAGAGGAGGAGATGGTTTACATCTTTGAACCAGAAGTTGGAAGAACCCTTAGTGATGAGGAAGAGAGATCATCAGAGGATCTCATAAACTTCCAGGTGGGAAGAGATGGACTTTCAAGTTGCCAGGTGGGAAATGGAAATAGATCAGTGGAGGATATCATAGAATTTTAGGAGGGCAGTGATGAAAGTTCAGATTGCCAGGTAGAAAAAGAAGTAGAATGCCAGGTGAGTAAGGGAATTAGAGCAAGACTGTTTGAAAGTATCAGGAGCTCGAAAGTGAGTTCAGACCAGCAAGGAGTGATAATATATGAAGATTCTTGTGGGTTTCTTGACCATGTAGATGAAGATGATGATAAGTTAAATACTTCCACCATCAAAGAGGAAGATCAGAGGTGCATTCTGATCATTGGGGTAATCAATACACTCCTGCTAAGAAGCCAAGAAAAGGCTAGCATAAATGTTGCAGGTGAGGCAACAGAGTGACAACCAACATAGATTGTCAAGGAGGAGGAGAAGGAGAAAACACTGATGTTTTCCCCAGTAGAAGGGGAAGAACATTAAGCATAATTGCTTGAAATTTTTAGCGAGGAAGTTGAACAGGAGATGACTGTAGCACTGAAGTCTGCAACAAAAGAGGAAGCATACATCATGGATTTTTCTCATCTGTATGAAGAGTTTGAATCCATAGAGAGAAGGGTGATAGTGCAAGGTCATCACATCCAACATGTTAAGTTGGAAACATATGGAGGAGCATACCAGCCCAAGAAGCAGTTGGAGGAAGCTAGAAATATGCCAGCAGGAGATATGATAGAAGGTAATTTGTTAGAGGAGATAGCTGAGAAACAACTTAGTGATGAGACCACGGAACTGAAGTCTACATTAGGGTGGTAATTTAAGGCCACAATATATGGAGAATATAGCAAGGGGGATCAAGATGATCTACCCTTTGATGTGTATGAGGAGGAAGAGTTCCAACAGAGAAGACTGCATAAGAAGAGACAACCATTGGAGCAGATGGATAGAGTGATAGAGGAGATAAGGAGGCTGATGTTGAGGTCAATGAAAGAAGAAGTCAACGAAGGGAATCTCAACAGAAGAGAGCCTAGCATAGAAACAATGAATAAGAAGAAGAAGAAGCAACAACAAAAGCAAAGAAAAGGAGCAAGAGGACAACTCCAAGGAGAAGTTTGGGATCTAGGAGGATTTCAATAGAGATGGGAAGCTCATGAGAAGGAGCTCATGAATTTTTCACTGGAGTGGAGTATTATGTAGGAGCATCTCTCCACCTTAGCAATGCACCAACTAGAAAACACATTCAAGTGCATTGAAGGAGGGGAGAGGTGCCATCCCTCTCATTTTGTCCTCATTTTCAAATTTCATTTTGTATTAAATGAAATTAAATGTTGTAATACTTGGTAGATCCAAGTCATGCCTTTGAGCAGACTGGAGATAAGGTCACCTTTAATGGCTAAAAGGATGATAAGATCTAGATTTGATTTAGACTATATGGCCATTGAATGTAATTCAATGTAATTAATGAGAGTTAGGTAGATTGGAGGGAGAGCTCGAGGATCCCCTCTTTTGTAAAATATATTTGTATCTGATTTCAAAAAAAGAAGAAGGTAAGGGTAGATAGGAAGAATAGAGGAGAAGGAGGAGAGAACTGAGACTCTGTTGCAGTCCATTCCTTGTAAACATCTGTATAGACATCCAAAGATAATACAAAAAAAATAGTTTTTCCTGCATATGATTCTATGTGTTTATATGTTTATGAATGAATGTTATCTATATGAGTTTATGATGTAGATGTGCATGAATCATTTCCATATACATGGTGAATATATATTATACTATCTTTGAGATTTTGGTGGAATTGTTTTGGGTTATTTAGGCTAAGTGAAAGGAGTGTGCGACAGAGTGTGAAAACTCAGTGAGCCAACGCAAGGAGTGCGTATCTAAACTTTGATTTAAGTTCAAGAGAGAATGTGTCGGGAGGGCACACTAGAATATTTACAAACTGAAGGAGATCCTCAAATTTATTGAATACTCTGGAGGAAAGATTGTGCAGAGAAGGCACAAAACAAAGAAAAAAATTGCTAAAGATTATGTAGAGCTCTACTAGGAGGCCATTGAAAAGGTGCAAGAAGTGCACAAAAGAACTTTGTTTCAAATTCAAATTCAAAGAGAAGTTTCAAGGGGAGGACACTCATAGAGTTTTTGAATACTCTGGAGGAAGACTTGCGTAGGGAGTTCACCAGGTTGAAACTCAGACAAAGTGTTGAAAGGAAACCATCTAAAGGCTAGTCAGGCACAAGAAGTGCGCATAGAAGGAATCATTTCAAGTTAAAAAGCTCAGAAGAATGTTGATTCACCAAGAGGGTACAATTATTACTTTGGAGGAAGCAAGGGGTAGAATCCATTAGGAAACTGAGTAAATAAAAAATCTCAAAAGGAATAGAATTTTCAAGAGCGCAAGCGAGACCTAGAGTAGTCGGGCTCACAGGAGAAAGATCAAAGGCCACATCCTTTGAAACTTATGAATTTCCCCAATTCCAGAGAAATTAAAATATCAGGAGGAGGAGAAACAACTGCCATCATATCAGCTATAGAGGAAGAGATCTGGGTCATTGAATCTCACGTCCAGACAGGAAGAGTGCGCAGAGGAGAAGAATGGATCCCATCCGTCGAATCTGAGTGCGTGGACCAATATCCATTAGATACATAGGTAAGTTTATGAGACTCAAATATTTTGAAAGTGCACAAGAGAGTAGACTCATGAAGTCTCGAAGTTCTGAAGCCTATCGAAATCGTCCATCATTTAGGAGGATAGGTGCAAGCAGATCCGAGAGTTCGAGAAGTCAAAATTCAAAATATTTGTAAGGATAACAACTCAAACTTCGTGAAGAGAGAAGTGCAGAGTGATTGGCTGAAGAGTTGAAGAGACAAAGGGCCAAAAATCCAAAGAACTAAAGAGTATATCCTAGTCATTGATCGCCAAGGGGATACGTGTCAACCAATTGTGTACTCCATGTAAAATGCCCCAATAAAAGCAGAGCTTGGAGGAGTTGATATTTGAGAATTCTTAAGGCCGAAGTCCTGAAGCAGATGAGAGCCATCAATTTGAAGGTGGACACATGATGCCATATCTAGAGCTCTAGAGTAAAGCGTAGGTAAAAGTCCCAAAACCCTGAATGAGATCTTGATCGGTGATCGAGAAGGGGGGTTGAAGGATTGTTGATCTGGTTGTAAGGGACAAAGTTCTGAAGAGGAGGTAGAAGCATTGATTGAGGAGGATTCATGGCAAATGATATTCCACTTTGGAAGATTTTCATGTGGAGGAAGAATAAGTTGAGAATTGAACCTCCTGAAGCCTGAAAGGCGAATCAATCATAGTCGTTGATTTGAAAGGGGGGTTACATGTCGACAGATCATGGAGATCTGGGAACTCACGTGAAAAGAGGAGAGAAAGGGCCTGTAGGTTCCACAAGACCTGTTCCTTATGAGAAAAGGGTGTCTATATAATTTGATTTGGGTTTAAGCAGGAGCCCGAAGAGTTGATCCGACTCAGAATATTGAAATTTCCTAGACTGGGAGGTTGCAGAACCCCCAGGAGGGGAGGGGGGATGCATCATATTCTCTTGTTGTTAAATTTGATGAAGGTCCATAGGTATGTGATAACATAAACCATGTATGTTATAGAGTTACAAGTATTCTTATATACATGTTCTGAGGGTTACATGTCAATGATGTTATGGTGCATGCTTTAGGCAAGTCTTTTTTATATTGTTGAGGCATTGGCACATGCTTGAAGCAGATCTTAGGTGCATGGTTGAGGCATATACTTGGTATATGGTATTGGTTGTTTGGTAATTTATTGAGGCAATTAATTGATGTTATCTTATGGCACATGGTGTATGGCATGATTGAGACATATAATGAGTGATATGGTATATGGTTGAGATACATTGTTGGTACATCGTATGGTACATGTGTTGATGTACATGGTTGATACATGATATGGTAAAGGATTGGTACCTGGTATTGTGTTGATGTACATGGTTGATGGTTGATGCATATGATACAGGTTGTGGTGCATGGTTAATGCATGGTTTGRTATAGGTTATGGTGCATGGTTGATGCATGGTTTGTTACAGGTTTTGGTGCATTGTTGATGCACTTGTTGCTGTACAAAGTTGATGCTTGGTATGGTATAGGTTGATGGTTTGGTACATGCTTTGGTACATGGTTGAGACACATATATTTTGATGGTATGTTGGTGTTCTTGGTACATGCTTGGTAGAGGCATGTGTTGGTGATGTTGGGAATCTAGTTGAGAGGTGTCCTTGGTATATGATCCATGTGAGAGGATTTAGTTAAGTATCGGTGACAGTGATAGGTTGGATATAGTGACAGGTTGACAATGATAGGTTGGTGACAGTGATAGGTTGGTGATAGGTTACAAGTTGATGTGACAGTGGTAGTGACAAGGGTAGTGATTATGGTAGAGATAGTTGGTCTTCGGGTCTTTGGGAGTCCTTTACTTAGCTCTATTGTTTCCTCCCAAAGTGATGGGGCTATGAAGTGATGTGGTGACCCAATGTTGCATATCCAAAGAGGGAGATCTATCGCCATGTGTCATGATCGATGAACAGTCCATATTCTCTTTGGAATTTTTGGTTTCAGGAGTTTCGAATGTGAAGCATGAAAATATATGAAGTGAAATATCTGTTGCCACGTGTCCCTTCTGATGGATGGTCCATATTTTTTTTGGGACTTTGTTAAGAACCAAACATCAATATAGCATAGAAAAACCTCAGGAAAAGTACTCAACACCTTGAAAAAGAGATAATTTTAGATAATAAGCCTCTTCAAGGGGGCAACTTCCTTTTACCCCACTTAAATGTTCAAGTCCAAGATGATTCAAAATGAAAATGTCTCCTTGGTATATATAGGATACTAGGAGGTATAATTAC
>JASDQU010739754.1:13399-27268 GCA_032191745.1 Picea mariana | reverse complement strand
AGAATACCAAACTCCGGTCTTATCATACCAGTCGGTATTTGAAACCTATATGTTCAAAATTTGAGTTTTAACCTATAGAAAAATTAAACTATTATTTTGTACAAGTTTTTAATGAAATTCATGAGCATGTTTTTTTTTTTTTTCCAAATGAAAATTTTCCAAAAAAATGATATTAATATAATTTTTGATAACATCTTCAGAAAAGAAACAATCTGAAACTGAAAAGTCTATTAATATAATTTTTGATAACATCTTCGGAAAAGGAACAATCTGAAACTGAAAAGTCCACTAATAATACAATGCCAAATCGGAGTTCGGCAAGGCTTATAGCTAAACTGCCCCAGCAGATCTTAACACGAGGCGAAGATAAAAATATCCGAATACAAACAAAGACTTATTATAGGGAAATATCCGCCAAATCATTGATTCAAATAAAAAGAAGACGACAATCGAAATTACCAATTGTGGAGAAGTTAGAGGATAAATTAAAAGACGTCCATTTGGAAAGTAGACTAGCATTTTCGCCATCCCAAATGTAGTAGGAAATCCTTCCAGTGATGTCGTGATGGCTTGTTTGGATAACTGATTGGATTGTCCATTAGTTTTTCGGAAAATGTGTTGAAAATGCATGTTTTGAAGGTGGGAATCAATTCTTTTATTCTGCGTATCCAAAAAATGCACGCCTTTGAAGATGGGAATCAATTCTTTTATTCTGCTTTTCCAACTTTAGTACTCATAGTTTGGAGGTTCCCTTTCTGTTTAAGCCACTGAATGACAACTTTGGAATCCCCTAGAACCTCAATATATTGAAGATTTAGTAACTTTGAAATAGTTACTAAATCTTCAATATATGTTTTTCTTATGCTACCTAAGATAACATCATCTCACATAATTAATAAACTTAATATTTACCAAGGTTAATACATTACTATAAAGTGAAGAGTTTAGTGATTAAAATCATCTACATATCAAATTGTTATTAATTTTTTAAGGCTTTGACATCATTAGATAACGACTCGATAATGACATGTGTCCCTACCATTATTTGCCACCTAGAATGACACATGAAACTCATACCACTTGACACGTGGCACTAATTTTCTCCATGGATCCCTATCAAAACATGTTAAATCAACATGACACGTGGCACCACCACCATGTGACATGTGGACCTCCCACATTGACTAACACAGTGTACACATCATCATTGTACCCAGGGTTCATCCAACAGGGCACATACACCCATCAATTGCCCATTGGTTGGGTGATGTCATCTGATGTTTTCTTGACGTTACTCTCTCTGCTTAGAACCTTAAGGGGAAGGGTGGAATGCATTCCTGGGAACCATTCACTATCGGTATACAGGCCACCGATCCACTGGACTTTGCTAGCACCACATACTTCATATATTACTCCACGATATTCGATGTTCTAGGGCATCGACCCACCCGGTGCCCGGATACTGGGTCTCTCCCAAAGGAAAATAAATGCAACGATACCTTGGGGTTCCATTACTCTGATACCCCAGGCATTGGTCTCCCTCCTGATCTTTGTCCATGGATCAACAATTAACATTCTTCAATCCAAAGATCAGACGACTAGGATTTAGAGCGCCCAAAAATCCCTCCTGAGCTTGCGATCAAATATCAATGGCCAAGATCCTCTGGCATTTAGATCCAACAACTATGGTTCAACACATCGGTTCAAGAGTTTATGCCTGACTAGGGCCCACGCTTGACCTGTCAGCCAATCATCTATCGACATGTATTGCCCTCTGGACACATTGGTTTCCATGCTAGAAAATAACACGTTACCATGACGTTGATCCTTCTCCTGAGTTTGACATGTGGAACTCAAACTACGTCGTACTTTGCGCCCCCCATAATTCCAAATCACCTTGGCACGTGGTGCAATTGTTACTTGACATGTGGAACGCTTGGATCCTGACATGTCTCTACCTCTTGTTGACTGGGTTACATCGCTCAATTGGCCTACAGGCATATGGGGCTTCCAAATCTCAATTCGACTTGGAAATCTTCTGGGGTCTGGTACTCCAGTACCTCGGGCATTGTTTTCCCTCTTGAGATTTACTACAATATCTATAGCTAAGATCACTCAGTCAGTCAATGGGCATCAGGCTTCCCATCATAACCCTTTAATTAAAATCCTCGATGATCTGAGATCTGATTGTCTTTTCATGGAGGATCAACAATGAGGATCTGATGACCATCAGACCTGATGGCTTAGGATTTAACACACCTAACCTAGGGTATCATCTCGATGTGGGACCCACATTCCACTCATCCACAAACTAAATGTCGACAATTGTTTCCTTCATGACACTGTGGCAATCGAGCTGGCACAATAAGTCACTATGACGTATTTCCCCTCATTCACATATAAAGGTGAGAACCCCATGTGGGAACCTTTCCCACCAGGTATCAGGTTATCAGGTATCACAAGGTCCATGGCTTAAGCTTGACTCAAGTTCCAGTATCTCATAGCCCACTAATCTGGTGGTTCCAACTACCAGCCCTGGTTGTTCTAATAATGATCAAACAAATTTTTTCTAGCCTCTCATAAATCCAACGGTCAATATCCACCCTCAATTCATATAGGGTTTCAACGGTTGACTACCCTACCTTTAGACGGTTAAGATCGACTCTCCTCCCAAGATCGACGACCACTGAAAATTGTCGACTTATGTTAGGATTATCAAAGGTTTAATTTTTGTTTTAGTGGCTTCGCAGTACTTTGTTGAACCCTCTTGCAGGTGATCCTTCAATTGGCTTAGTCGGCTCTATCAATACATTTACCAGTGAATCGTAAACCTAATACTGGACACTCACCTAAGGGTCCCAAGTCTTGCGACCTTCCCAATTTATCAACACGGAAAAAATATATGGTTATTAGACTTCTTAGGCCTCTTATACACAACATTACCAACAACTTCATTTGATAGTGGAGGAGGGTTATATTACCTCATTTAAATCAATATTTTACATCCAATTATTAACTTTTAATGCTAGTTTCCTCTCGCAAGGAACCCATTACAACAAATATATTATTAAGCACACAGGGATAACTTAGACTCTTGACATGTTATTTCAGCTACATATTCTCACTCATCCAATCATTTTCCTTATGCTTGTTTGTGTGTTACCATGCAACTCTATTGATTACACAGGCATGCCAAAATGCACATTACATAACATAAGGAATTATGGGTGGTTTAAGGATTTAATCCATATATACATGCATTTCTATCTATAAACACATGAAGAGGAAATAAAACCATTCAATCCATCAACCAAGATTAAGCATTGATAATTACATTTACAAGAACCAACCATTTAATTGAATACAATCACATAGAGTATCGAAACTTCTTATTTGTTTTACAGTTGAGACTATCCAACTAACTGTGGGTGAGCACTTTTCCACCCAACCATAGGCTAAGATGCTCTCATCCTCAACACTCTGGACACCCCCATGCCAAGCCATGATACCACCATGGAATTCCTCTTATAGTCACAAGTTTACTCTCTTTAGGTTCCTTTCCCATTTCTCAACATTCTTATGTTCTCTTTATTAAGTTGACCTACATCTTCAAGAAGGGTTCCCTCCGTCTATCTCTGTCTATTTTTCATAGGCCATAATCCTACTTTTCCTAATCAAAACTTCCCTTACATCCTACTCTTCTTCTTGAATCTCTCTCAAACTTATATGATCTTCTCTTTCATGCACACACCCTCTTCTCTTGTTGTCCCCCCTCATCTGTTGCCTTTGAGGAAGGTTCTCAACATGTCCTCTTCCTTCTATCAGAAGGAACCCATGGGTCAATCTAGATTTTCATAAAATGGTACCCTATTGTACTTGTGGTTGACAGTTTTTGTTGTCCTCACATGGTCTCCCATACCTGGATTCATGGAGGGTGGTTGGTTGTTCAACTACCAACCTCCTTCTCATTAATTGATTTTCCTTTAAATCAGGATAAATGGAAATAACTTTTATTTCCAAAATCAAATATTTCAGCAAGGAGGCTTGGGTCATCTTAACATGATGAATTCCCTCTCTATGTTTCCTCACTCTTCCCTCTATTGGTATCATGGCCAGTACTTTTAAGGCTTCACCCCCACATCTAGTTGGTTGGAATTCTTATTCAAATGAAATGCAATTACAATATGTGTATGCCATGACTTGGAAATCATCAACATGATTAATTACATATAATTAGGGTTTTAGAAAGGGGTTTTAGGAAAAATATATTAATGAGACAAAGCCATTACATTAAAATTACTTTAGTTATTCATATTAATTTATCTCTATGAAAAACACTTCCAAATATATTAATTATATCAAAATGAAAGAGAAAATGTTAAACTTCATAATTTAAAAAATAAAAATAAAAAAAATGCTTATCACTCATTAGGAAATTACCACACTATAAAACATATATGTAGTCTTAAACACAAAAATACAAAATTAACTATTAATTACCATAATAATAATAATAATAATAATAATAATATATTTTCACTTACTATATTTTTACCTTTACTTATAAATTCATATTAATCTAAGTTTATAATCATAGCCTGCAAAGGCACTTTCCCCAATATGAGGGAGATGTGTAATTCTTTCCATTCTCAATATGAGTTCACACATTACATTTAAAAAAACATTTCAATGTCCCACATAAATAAAATATTTCAATGTCCACACCAAATAAAATATCTTTATATCAACTTCATAATAATAATAATAACGTTATTTTAAGGTCACTGTCAAGCAAACACCAAATTGGTGTATATATGTTCCCAACATGAGAGAGATGTGTTATTACTTGAGTGCTTAACATGGAGTTCACATGTGACATTTAAAAAAATATTAATAACAAAAAAATATTTCAAGGTTAGTCATAAATAAAATAAATCAATTTCTACCTTAGTAAAAAAATTCAACATCAACTTTATATATATCATCCATAAAGAAATAGAAGTGAATTTTTTTTATGGTTGCTCTATCATCATCATCATATATATACCTGTGTATATCTATCTTAACTCTAGATCTATCATGTACCGACAGAGAGGAAGTCCCTCGTGCTACGTTTGCGGCTAGATGATAGATCCATAGTTAAGATAGATCTATAGTGGTCATAGCCCAAATAAATATTTAGTTTTCCTTAACCATTAGACTTGAAACTCAAACTAGATATACATAAATGTGTAAAAATGGATACAAGAAACACATAAGATTAAATCACAAGTAGGAAATAAATGCTCGCTTACCTTTTAAGGTGAAATGATCTTTTAGTGAGTAGATTTGTCAACACAAAACATTTCATAGCCTCCTAATTTTATCAATAACAAAATCCTAACTATTTATAACCAATTACCTAGTAAATTTTTATTCAATAAAGTAAACCTTAAAAACTTATTAAGAAAAAATCCACATATATTAATTGACTATATTAATTAATTGAGTCTTAAATAATTCAAAATAATGAAATATTAATTAACTAACTTTTAATTGACTATGAATTTTATGAGGGGATGGGATTACATGATTGCGTGGAAGTGTAGAAGAGAGATTCAAAAGGCTTGACAAAAAATAGAGGAGGTGCATATTCTCTTGGAGGAGGACCTTCATAGTATCACCCTCCAAGAGGATGAAACTCGGTTTGAGATGGTGGTTGGAAAGGAGGAGGAGTATATTGCTAGAGGGGCTTGAGTCAGACCTTGAATTCAGTATATCGAGGAGGGTGATGAGAGATTTAAGTTCTTTTTTGATTTCTTGAAGAGGAAAGTTGTGGCTGACAGGGTTATTGGTCTACAGAGAGAAGATGGGACTCTTGAGGAGAACACAATAGAGATTCAAGGTATGTTTAGTGGTCACTTTCAAAATATTTTCTCTCACTACCACTTCTGAGAGTTAGTTGTGGCTATTAGGGATTCTTGCTTTAGAGTGACATTGCACAAAGTATTGATTGGATATTGGGATAGATTGGAAAGATATTTTTCAAAGGATGAATTTTTCGCTGCATTGTCTTCAATGCAAAATGGGAAGTCCTCGGGTATTGATGGTCTTCCTTGTGAGTTTTACAAGAACATGTGGGACACGGTGAGGGATAATTTTCCAATGTTGCACATGAGGTATTTTCCACATGGTTTCTTTCATAATCACTTAATCATGGACTAGTCAAGATTATGCCAAAGAATACAATTAGAGATTCTATTGGTGGGTGGCGGCCAATAATTTTATTGAATGTTGCTTACAAAATTATGACCAAGTATTTAACTAGGAGAATTCAAGACGTGGCCCGAAAAACTATCCACCGAGAGCAGACAAGGTTTGTACATGGATGATTGATTTTTTATACAGTCTTGTTAGTTTGGGAGGCCATGTATTGGGCAACAGAGTCTAGTTAGCAGGAAATCTTCCTAAAAATTGATTTTGAGAAAGAATATGATCGTATTGATTGGAAATTTATCACCAATATGTTGACCTACCTTGGGTTTGGCCAACTTTGTGTTGGTATGATTAACACATTTTTTACATGTGCCTCTTCTTTTTTTTAATTTAATAATGTTTTGTCCCCTAGCATCCATCTCCATAGGTATATTAGAAAAGGGATCCCTTTGGTCCCTTATCTCTATGTTTGGACTGTTGATTCTCTCGGAGATTTATTGTAGGCATCTCGTCTTAGGGTTGTATCAGAGGTATTTCTCTCCCTGTTTAGAGGAGATGATTAAAAATAATTTTGTGGATGACTCTCTTTTGTCAATCTCTATTCATGAGAAGTCCATGTTAGCTTTCATGGATTTTTCAATTTTTTGTGAGGCTTCAAAGGAAATTGTTAGTGATTACAAGATAAAATATTGGTTAATTGTTCTTGATGATCATCCCATGTGGTTGTCAGTTGCTTGGAAGTTTGTCCATCTAGGGGTTATTGTGCTATATCTTGGCATACCATTTGGGGTAGACATTTCTCATGTAATGTGGGATTGGTGCTTGGAAAAATTGAAATGTAAGTTACTTTTTTGGAAGTGCAAAGATCTTCCCTTTGCTGCTAAGTTCAAGGTGGTGAGCAAGATACTTCGAGATTCCCACATTTACTATGTGTCTCCTTGGATTCCAATCAAGGTGTAGTTTCATCGATTGGAACAGATTTTGCGCTCGTACCTTTGGGTCAAGTATGGTGGAGCTTTTGGTCTCCCCATGTTCCCTTGGGTAGTATGTATCATGCCCAAGGATAAGGGGGGCCTTGGGATGATTGATCTGGAGACCCAAGGAAATATTTTTGCTGCTAAATGGGTTGTTAGGTGTTTGGAAGGATCGTGTCCTTGGTAGGTTTTGATGTGGCACAGATTGATTTCAGCCCAACATGTTGGAAGCATCGTTTTGATTTATGTGATATCATCTCTAATCCTCATAATTTCCATATTTTAGGGTCCTTCATATTCATGAGTATTTCGACATCTTGGAGGAGGGTAGGAGGCTTGGTTCGTCGGAAGTGGTTAGGAAGTAGAACAGGTTGGGATTTTGTTAGGAGTCCAATTTGGATTTGGAAGGAAGAGGGTACTTGCATATCTGACCTCCCTCATTTTTAGGCAAGGAGGCCTAGCAGAAATAATACTTTCTTGAAGAGAGATATTTTGGATTCCAATTCTCATTCTTGGAAGACTTGGGGTTCAGTGGCTCGAGAGTTTGAATATTTTTTGTGGATCAACTCTAGATGGAGATTATTCAGCTCATACCCCAGGAGAATAATTTTAAGATGAATATTGATATGAATGGGCCCCTTTGGCGAGATTGGGAGTGAAGTTTTGGACATCCCCTGAACCAACATGATTCTTGCAATCTCTACACCATTTTGCATCGATGACATGAATTAGGTCCCATTCTCAATGCCAGGTGGATTTCTACTGATGTAGAGAGCCTGTGGATTTAGAGGTTGCATGGTGTATGGTTGATTCAAGCTTCCTATAAGCTTTGAGTTTTTTCTTGATTGGTGATATACCAAGGTCTCCCTTCTAAAGTCAGGCTTTCCAAAAGTGATCTTTCTCATGGGGTTTTCTTCTCTTTCTTGAAGTCTGAATCAGTAAAGCATATTTTATGAGAATGCGCCTTTGCGAGATCTTGTTGGGCTCAAGTTCCATCTTAGATGCAAAACATTCTTCAAGTGCATTTGCATTGGTGTGCACTTAGTTTTGTTTGGTGATTCCATATTAGTGATCTGAGATTCGTTGGCTTGTATTTAGAACTGTTTTTGATAATAAAGTTAGTTCTCACTCAACTTTTTGGCAATTATGGTGAGATACGTAAGTATGTTTGCAAAAAGAACATTAACTATTAGAGATGCACAATTGTTAGATCCCTTACCTTATTCTAATTTCATAATTGTTTTAGTATCCCTTAGAAAGAGATTATGATGTTCATTGTATATACCCTTCTGGTTTTTTTTATGTCTTTTTAACTGTTCATAAATAATTTATAAGAAGTATCTTTTGAAAAAAAAAACAACTAAATGAATTAACTTAGTGAGATTAATGTAAGAATGTAACAATTAAGATAATTTCTATACAATATATCTCCCCAAAAAACTCATAGACCACTTAAATTTATGGAGTTTTACTGTGCTATATCACCGAAAATGATAAACACCACTTCCACATTGTAACATCCCTGGTTTGTACATCTATTTCAATAATTCATCCTTTTATTTAAGATATTCAACCCATGAGGATTATGTATTTTTTTTCATTTTGAAAATGAACTTCTCCTTCCATTGCCATCTATGTCGAAGCAAGCAGAGATATCAGGTGGTCGAGCAAGGAGTGCATCGATCGAAAAATTGCAAAAAATCAAGCATCTGCATAATAATATACCATTGTCCGAGGTAGGCATTCCAATGCTCATATTACAAAATGTCAAGTGAGTCATGGCCACTAAATTAAATTGTTGATCCATGTCATTATGAATTGGCATAGCCACCAAGGATACACAGTGGATCTATCCTGCATAAGAATTCAAGTTCGGACATAGCTATGAGACATACACAATGGATCTATGTGTAATAACTAATTCAAAAATACTCCATCTCACCCTGGATCAAAATGATGAGATCTAGGGTCTTGATTTATATCGTCTTTACGTACGAATCTAGCCATGTGATTATAGGTGTCGAAGTCAAACATGGTAGAAACCACTTTATTACTGGTCAATAATGAAAATAGTCAATAAGTGCGAGGGAAATCACCATTAATGTTAATGACTCCCAAGGTACCCAAGTACAATCCAACGAATGTGAAGAAATGAGATGTAGTCGAACATTCGATTAAATCTCCCAATCAGGGGTCAATGATGTGAACCCATTGTTGAAAGCAAAGAAGCCTACCATTGAGGCATGCAGGCTCTAAGGTACTAAATGATTTCTAAGTCTTGTTCTCGGATAATGTGTTGAATTCGACATGAAAAGACTCGTCCCAGGAGGGCCTTGATGTATCCCCCATAAATGAAACAAAATATGTAACATATTTGAGGTAGATCAGAGCATGAAGTCATTTGGAACTGACACAGGGAAGGCCGACATGGTAGAAGATTTATAACTGCAGATGGCCGACTTGATAGAAGGCTTGTTTAGGTTGGACTTCTATTGAACATATGAACGACACGACAATGGTCTTGGCAGCATTGACTCAAGGAGGACCCAACATATGAACTTGTGTATAGTCAAACAAGAGGAAAATGGATTTTCCAACCTAGATGCAATGACGAAGGGGGATGTCATGTTCAAGAGCATCTATTACTACCACTAATGCAAATACAAAGACACATTTCTTTCCCAATTCCCCCCCACCATTTCTGGCGATTACCTCTTTAGTTTATTTTTACGCAAGATTAATGAGGATAACATATGCTTGTAAATGTAAGCTCATCCTTCGGACGAGTCCCTCGAAGTATGTTTAATGAATCGTAAGAAGGAGTGGTTTGATCCCATATGGGTCTTTCGATGTTTGTTTAATGAGTCCAAACAAAGAATACTTAGGGGTTTGACAATTTTAGAGAGTCTGAAAAACACTTAAAGAGACCTCCAACATGTCTTTTTTCGTAAATTAATTTGACGAGACCGAAAAAGTGATAACCTACTTCTCATTAGATGTTTTCTTCAAATAATTTTATGATCATGAAAAGAACAAGGTCCCTCGGACATATTTTCATGTTCAGGGAGTGTGAAAAGATCTTAAAGAATACTCCATAGGTTTTTTTTTTCGTGTCACCATCACTAGTTCAAAAAAACAAAAAAAGACTACTCGATTACATTCTCATGGTTTCACGAGCGTGAGAAATAATTAAGACTTGCTCAGAGTTATTTCCTGAAAAAACCCTAAAAGGATCTGTACATGCAAAAATATATAAAAACAAACCAAAAAAGGGGTGGACCCTTGTTCCAATGTCCCATCTCTAGGTTTTTCAATCTGCAAAAATCAATCACTTGTAAAGTTGTTAGGACTTTAGGGTTTGGATAAAGAATAAAAATAATATAATATGCAAATGAAAAATGATAAAAGTCATTAAAATAGGTAACAAACCACATTTTACCATTTCATTTGTAACTTTGCCCAAATATTTCTCCAAATCCCTTTTTCACCTCGATTTTCAACTATTGATTGCGGAGTGAACGATGGATCATTTCACGAATTGTCTACGCTAAAGAGGTAATCTCCTTCTCCTTCATCTTTTCATGGGTTCAAAATTGATTTTCATTGGTTAAAAATGGGTTTTTGGGTTAATTTTGGGGGGTACCCGTGTGTTGAGATCGTCTCAGGTGCCCCATATCGTGCACTGCGACGATCTAGGATCATCGTAGGTGACCCTAAAGTTCGGGTGCGACGATGTCACACTGTACGATTATGTAGGCCTGCGATGTCCACAACCAAAATCTTAAAAAAGATGAACCCAACAAGAAAAAAACCCCAGGAAATAAATTTATGTTTCTAATCTCATCTTATGGTTCCTTGGAAGGTTTTCCTCGGTTAATATGTTGGAGTGGCGCGAACAAGAGAACGAAGAAGAAGATTACTTCACTGAGAATGACCCGGGAATAGTTATGGCCTTCCGGTAGTGTGGGTTACTAAAATTCTTCAAGATTCAGATCATGAGGGCCCAATTGAGACTACTTAAGTACTTGGTTCACATGTGGGATGTGGATGAAAAGGAATTTCACGTGGGTGCCCACACACTCACCATATATATTGAGGATATCTATTTCCTGACAAGACTATCTCGTCATGGTTCATGGGTGACACTTATAGGTAATAGGGGCAGCGATGAGCCTATGAACTACTATGTCCACCATCATTATGTGACGGGTACCGAGAAACATAGCGGTAAGGTAGCTATCAGGGATGTCCGAGATTTGCCTTTGCGAACTATCCTCTATACTATTACTCGCATGGAAGGGAGTGAAACTCCCCACATGACTCTATAGACACATTTTCAGTATGCATTGGAATGTATGGAGCCCATGGTCATCAACTGGTGCGAAGGGGTCCTAAAAAGCATGAAGAAACAACTTACCAAGTGCATAAGTGGTGGGTTAAAACAATTTGGATATGGGTATATTTTGGTATCCTTCTTCCTGGAGAGGGTTCCAGTCCTACGCCTACAGGTGGAGTGGGGTATACCCGCTCCATGAGATCCAAGGATGAAGAGGTGGGTAGATATCATGGACTGACATGGAGGTGTTCCTATAATCAAATATGACGATGTCTTATTCTAGTGGCCGAGGAATCAACTGACCATGGTTGAAGATTATGTGTATCCTGGGGTAGACTTCCATGTATATCCAGACTTGGCTCTTCCAGACGGGTCCCAATGGGGGGACATAGGTAATAATTGTTTTTTTTTTATATAATGTTTTTGTTATTTTAAATGTATAAGATTTCTTTTGTGTTTTATAAGTCCAATGACTAATCAAACTCTCTCCAACAATGTAGATGTGGGATCTTATAGTTCTCTAGGATCATCCCCCATCCATAGGTGAGGGGAGAGAGGTGTTATAGAAGGAGTAGCTGCTGTCGATATCGAGGCCATAGATAAAAACATGGAGGGACTCACTATGAACGTCCATGATGCCACAATAGATGATATTCTTAGGCATTACCAATGCCACACAGTGGGCTTATCTGCATCCATCAGTCGACTGCTTCATAGAGTAGAATGGGCAGTCACTTGTTATATTGAGAAACATCCATGATGCTTGTTGTGTATGGAGCCATGTGCTTCACTTTTTTGATATTTTGGTCTTCGAACAAAAACACTTTTTGTAAACTTTTATCGTTATTAATATAAGGCTTCTACTAGCTTACTTGTTTTTGTAAAATGTGTGAATGGATTTTATAAATGTCTCAAATGTTTGTCTAACACATAATTATCCAATGCATTTATCAATGTATTTAGACATCTACGAATGTGTTGATATTCAATGTAATCAAAATAACGTTCCAAGAGGCGAATTCGTAAATATACCCTTAACAAAGTAGGACTTCAGATAGAATAAACGTTACTCAACTGTAGTACTACTAACTGTGAATCAATTCGTATAATAAGATGATTGATTCCAAGTGAAACAACGTCTGTTAACAAATCGATAAATGCATTGTATTACACAATATTTTCAGTTTCACGACCAAGGAAAACACCATGTAGACTGATTAATTCATTTGTAGGTGCATATATTTCCCAAGTAACAGAGGCTAAGTTTTGAGTACTGCGACTAGCACCATCAACAAAGAAAATGTAGGGTAGAAAATACACTGACATCTGGAAACCAAGAACAATGCAAGGTAAGTAGCTGAAAGGTGGAACCAAAAACGAAAAAGCACACAAAAGTATGATACACTAAAAATACACATCACTCGTGTAAAAATGATTTAAGCATAGTACTTCTTTAAGTAAAGCCCATTTATGGGTTCACTTAAAGGAATTCCATCATAATCCACCAAATCATAAGCCCCTTTCTCCAACACTCGTTTCACAATATAAGGAGCCTGCCACATGGGCTGGAATTTATCGGCCCCTAGTAAATCACGATCTTGGTCGTAAAGAAGAACTAGATCACCTTTACAAAAAACACGTAGTTTGACATCCTTGTCATATTGAGCCTTCACACACATTTTCTGAGTTTCAATAACTAAGGCAACATCATGAAGAGTTTCGTCTAATTGCATCAAATAAAAAAGATGTTCCTCCTCAATCGAGGTGTTATGGAGAAGTTCGACAACTAGTTTCAAGGATGGGATCTCACATTCAATCGAAAAAATTGCTTTGATACCGTATACTAAATAGAAAGGTGTGAACCCTGTGGTAGACTTAACGGATGCTCGATATTCCCACAATGCTGAGAACAACATCGTGTGCCAATTTGAGTTATGAAGACCAAGCATCCGTCAAAGCATAGTGGTGAGGACTTTGTTGATTTCTTCAACCTAGCCATTGGCCTGTGGATAGTAAGGTGTTGAGTTTTCATGGTGAAGACCCAACTTCTCAGTGAGTTAAGACATCATGAAATTGCGAAAATGTTAAGAACCAAACATCAATATAGCATAGAAAAACCTTAGGAAAAGTACTCAACGCCTTGAAAAAGAGATAATTTCAGATAATAAGCCTCTTCGAGGGGGAAACCTCCTTTTACCCCACTTAAATGTTCAAGTACAAGATGATTCAAAATGAAAATGTCTCCTTGGTATATATACGAGACTAGGAGGTATAATTACAACTAATGGCCTAAAGCCGACATAAATAAATAACATTACTAATATAATATGCCCCAATTAAGGGGCAATGAGCCAATATTGGGGC
>JASDQU010739753.1:318369-339628 GCA_032191745.1 Picea mariana | reverse complement strand
TTAAGGGGGAGTGTTGAAATAATGTAACTGCGAAGAGCATTCTTATTATTATTGGATTAAATCCCCATTGCGGATTAATCATGTCATTATTATTATTATTGTTATTGGATTAATCCCCATTGTGGATTAATCATGTCGGTAATTGTATAAGGACCAAATCCCCTTTTGCAGATTGTTCATCAGACAATTATAAAGGGTAGAATAAGAAGTTGGCCCTAGCAGTTATTATGGAAGACCCAGAATTAATTAAAGGTGGGTTTACCCACCCAGAGTGAGAGGTCGACCCTGCCAGTTGTGACCTTTCACACATGCCAGTCTTGTATAAATAAGAGGCTAGCGCCTCACTTCAAACACACAACTCACTTGCTCATTCTATTATGAGGTAAGCTGCAATTACTAGTTGGAGAGAGGGAGAAGAGTGGCGCATCTCTTGGAGAGGACTGTCTGTATTGGTTTGAGTTATCTCTTGAACATTGTATAAGCTATTTATGATAAGGAATTTTTTGCTGGGTTTTCTTCCCCTAGAGGGTTTCCCAGGATAAATGTTGTGTCTCTTGTGAATGTGTATTTCTCAGTGATCTTGTTCTTATGATGCTCATATCTATTAAAATGCAAAGAACTATAATAATGGCATAAACATTAACACAAGCAGGGGAGTATTGGGGTTGACACTTAGATAGGATTCAACCTTTACTTAATAATCTTAACAATCCTTAATCCACTTTAACCATTGGGACATCTACTTGGAATTTACATTCATGATTTCATTTAAATCTTGCAAGCTCTCAATTCATATTTACTTTTCATGCAAGTTATTTTAATGTTGTGGATTGATAACTAAGTGGTTCTTAAGTTGTGTCCTTTTTCCCTTGGAGGCTTGTTTTAGGCATTTCAATTCTAATTTCAAGTTGTGTTTTAATATTTTGTATTGGTCCTCAAAGAATTTGCACATACTTTGGAGGCACTTCATTGTTGGGCTTTGTGTAATCTTGTTTTCCATTGAAAGCAATCACAATAGAGTTGCGCATCCATTGGAGACACTCTATTGTTGAGCATGCTAGGCTTGATGTGTTGATGAATGCTTTCCATTTGAATATCTTTATTTCTTACACAATCAAGTAGTTGGGTTAGCATTGTATCTTTGTTCATAGTTGTATCATCTTTTGTACCTTATGTTTAGTGTATCTCTTAAATATTCTTTGTTGTATGTTTGTATCTAATCTTGTTGTGAAGTAGTTTGTAATCTTTGTAACCTTTGTAATCTTGTGTAATCAACCTCCCTCAAACTCTAGTTGACCCCTTGCCCAATCTTAGGCACTAGTCTTAGTTGTCCTAGGAAAAGGCTTGCTTTTCATCTTGAATTGTTGCACATTGCATTGTTTCCTTTGCATATAGGCTAGATCTTCCCCCCTAACCTTTTACTAATTAAAACCAACTCCTAGAATTCAACGTTTAATCTCATGTAGTAACTAGGGTCTACCCCCCTTGGCTTCCCTAAGAGTAAGCCTAGACGAAAGAGGTTCAAGTCAAAGTGACAGCGTGGGATTTGAACCTAGGCACTGTGCCTCCAAATACACACTAAGTGAGCAGGACTTAGATCACGTTTGCAAGTGTGTATAAGGACGACAATAGGGTCACCGAGATTCCCCCCTTTAGGTGATTCTATCATCTCTAAGGTGACGAGAATACCTGCCTAAGGTTACAGTTGGTAGGTGTTCTCAAAGTTGTCACCATTTTGGTGGTTGGGTCGGGATTTTCCCAACTTACAACTTGTGCGATAGCATTTTGGCACTATTGCCAGGGAGGATTTTGAATCCTCTTTCGAACTCTAACAACACTTTGGCAAGCTATCCCAAAGCTTGTTTCCCTAGCTTGCCTGGTGAATCCACCTAAAGGACGTTCCCTTTCCACCCTTGGTGAGCTCTTCTTGAAGCTCATTTGGTGACTCCACCTTCCCATAACCTACCTTTCCTTGTCTCCCCTTTTCCATCCTTTGATGAGCCTTGATCTCATCTAGTGAGTCCATTGAGGTGTCTTTTCAGTTAATGGAAATATGGCACCATGGGATGAACCCTCATCCAAAACTTGTTATGCCTCGAATATGGAACTTTTACAGATGGAAAAGGAAAAGGCTGCTAATAAAGCTGTTGAGGAAATGATGAATCGTATAAAAGAGTTATTTCTTGCCAAAGAACTAGCCCTTGAAAATGAAGAAGTGATCGAAGGACAAACATATGAAGAAAGTTACCAAGAAGATCTCGATAAATTTTCTCATGTTGAATATCTGGATGATACATTTGACAAAGACGAAGTGCTCATATTCGCCCTTCCACTTGATGAAGACGTCCATACCTCTACTCATCCTGTGCACAAAGACAAAGGGATGATCATTTTTGGTCAGGCTAATGGTCTTGTTATCACGCAATTTGTACTTGTCCAAAAGGGAAGGGCTAAAGGAGGGAAAATTGGCGTAACAGGAGGTTGTCCTATCACTGTCACCTTAATAAGACACCTCTTTCTATTTTGGAGTGAAAGCTTAGGGGATATGTCCCTGGTGACCTAGGGGTTTCAGAAGAAAAAGGTTGAAGTATCAAGAAAAGTTATCCCCTCTCACAAGTCACACCGATCAGAAAGTCCCAAAGTTTTAACAAATGAAGCAATGATATGCTTGAGTGTACCTGTCGAGAACAAAGCAGCAAGAAAACACTATTTTTACAAGTACAATTGATGTTAGTGCTTCATAAAACCTTGGAATTGTCAATGAAAGCAACAAGTTGATAAAAGATGAAGCAAACAAAAATTTACAACAACAATGTATATATGATAATGGTTTCACAATCAATGCCTTAAATAATCTTAAAAAATGACCAAAAATGATAATCTAACAATAGCACTATGCTAGCATTTGTCAGAGGCTAATGAGGCAATGCAAAAATCAACTTTAGTGATTCCTTTTAAGAGATTTTATTGCTGTAATCTATGGTTGTATCTTACTTTTGTAACAACAACAAGAAGGTTAGTAGATTATTCTAATCTAGGGTTAGGAAATGTTAGCGAATAGCCTGAGGTATAATATTTAAGGGTTGTTGTTATTAATCAATCAAATGTAAGGTCTAGATCAGTGTTTTTAGGGCTAATGGAGTCACTTTTAGCGGCAACAATCTTGAAGGAATCAAATGATAATGTGTTAGCTAAGGACACGAGGGATGGTGGTTGAGGTGTCTGTAACCCAAGGCCTCAATCAACAAACCCTAGAAGGAAAACGACAACTAGGAAGTAGGTAACCCTAGACCCTAGAAGTTTTCCTTCTTTAGCTCAAGCTTGAAGTAAGTAAAGCTTGATGAAGCAAGTGATGCAACACTGCTACAATGGTAGGGCTCTAGCACATGCTTCAAAGGATAGGTTTTCTAGCAAAATCTAGTAGGTGAAAAGCTATAAGGACAAGGACAATAACATGTGCTTGATCTCCTAGGGTTTTAAGCTAGCAATTTCATAATCTTAGTAAAATGGAAAGTAAAATACTATAACCATTCAGAATAGTAAAAAAGAATTGCAGAAATTCACTTACATTCACCAAGAATAATCTAGCCAATAGCCTAGTTGAAGACTTTCCACCAAGAAAATGCCAAAAAATACCAAAATAAGGCTTCTCCAAGAGTTGCGCACCACTTAATTTCAACCAATAAACCCTAAGGGAGACGAATTTCAGACCTCACAAGTGTGAGTGAAAGAATGATGAAAAAATATGAGAGATTTCTCTCTTATTTGTACAATTCAAATGACATTTAATTACAAAATTAGGTCAAAAATGTCGACATGGTCAGTTACATCAAATATCCAGTTTTTTTACATAAAATTGACAAATTAAACCCTAAATCATGCAAGAGAGGTGACGTCATGCCCTTCTAGGGTGATGTTGGGCCTCCTAGATGAGACATTGGCCTCTAGGAGCAAAACGTTAGGCCTCCCAAGGCCTCTAGATCATGCCACATGTACCACTTGGTACACAATTGCCTCCATCGTGTCCATCTAATGCTGGGTGAAGTCAAGGGTGACAGAGGTCATGCCATGGGCCTTCCTGTAATTTTCCCAAGACAAGATGCTAGGAACATCACGTCTTGCATGAATTTTAAACTTTTTTCTGGTTGTGGCATTTCGTCAAACACTTTTCTTATTATTGTCTCTTAGGTTGCGCTAGGGTTATACTGATGACTTTAATGTGTGTTTGAAGAAATAAACAAGAAGATACATTAATGGAACATACCTCAACCATATGGAAGATCAACAATATGATAGACAATCCAAAATACCTCAGATATGATATTATTCATAAATAGAAGAAGTCCCTGAATACAAGAATGATGCAGATCTGGAAGGATCAACAGATGGATCAAATAAACATAGTAAGAGCTGCTACAAAATGATCTGATAAGACAATGTAAGCCTCCAAAGGTTTAATAACAAGGAAGACCACTACAAGACTCAGATCTAGGCCGTATGAAGTGCCAAACCACCAAGCTGGATGCTGCTATGCCCTGTTGGAATAATGAAGACCCTCAACAATTCGGCCCTGTAGCTAATGTCTTCCAAATACTCCAATGAAGATGCCAAACTATAGATCGGGAAAATGAAAGAACAACCCAGGTGCTCAAATCTCCAAGATCCCTCTCATAGTCATGGATCTATCCTTCCTTCAAGGAATGGTGTGCCCCCCTGAATGCTTGAAACACTAGATAATTTGGCCTAGCTGAAGAAGCCCCCAAATGAGTCCAATGAGGATGCCAAACTGTAGATCAGTATGTGTATAGTCCCCTCCTAAAATCTCAAACCAAAATACCAAAGAATGGTCCTCCAAATTCTGAATCCTCAAGTGGAGTTGCGCCCTCCTGAACACTGTCAAACCCTACAATTTTGGCCTTGATGAAGGAGGCCTCCAAATGCCCCGAAACTCGCTAGAAAGGTATATTGGGACACTGCAAGTCACTAGGTGAAGTCTCAGGGTCACATCTGAAGTATAACCCCTCAAAACTGAATAGATCTAAATCTCAAAATGCCCTCCTCTCCAATTCACCCCAATGCTCTAGGAAATCATTTGGACCATAAAACTCTCTCAAGAGGCACAAGAAATCATGACCAAGACCCTGCAATCAAAACCCAGGTGCTATAATATCCAAAATCCCTGCCAATCACCTGGAATGAACTTCCCTCGATGGATGGTGTGCCCCCCCTTGCTGAAAACCCCCAATGGTGCACCCTCCTTCTCTTCATGTGCTTGTGGCTGGTGTAGAACCCTCCCGCACTGAGTAGATATGAACTAGAATGGTGTGGGGGAGTATTACATCCCCGATACCAAGCTTGGGACAAGCTAGGTGGAATCTTTCACCACTGAATCGTTCTCTAGGGTTTGTTAAGTCAAAACCCTCAAAACCCCCAAGGTATGGGCTCACTAGCTAGAAGCCATATATCAAAAGATAATCATACATGAATGAGATAATAGAGTCCCTTGCCTCTCCTTTATACTTCCTGCTCACCTTGTCCCTCCAAAGTGACTTTCATTTTATTAATTATTAATTAATTAATTAAATCACTTTAATTAATTAATTAACCTTTGAAAAACACCTTATCTCTCCTTGTGGCTTCCCTGGCCACTGAAATTCACTTCTCACCATCCTATCTTGTAGTGTTGTTTCTCCCGATTCCAATGAGCTATTACACTGAGAGGTTCCTCCAAGTATTGTGCCCAACATGACCTCTTCAGTGAATTTAATTAACTTATAACTTAAAATACTCAAAATCATGGAAATTGTCAGAATGCAATGGAACCAAAGTCAATCTGTGTGGAATGGATCATAATGATGAAATAGGATGAGTGATGCAAGCTAGACCCCAAAATATCCTTCAATAGCTCATGTACTCGCTATAATCTCCAACTGGCTACACTGGTCATCATAACACTGTGTAATACCCTAATGTCCCAAAGTGGGGACATTACACTTCCAAGGCCAATGTTCAAGGGGAAAGGAAAGACCCCCCTAGGTCTAGTCCTGCCAAGTTGTCTTTGGTGGAATGTCCTCCTCTCTCTCTAGTTCAAGCCTCTAGTATATGTCTTTCCCTAGCTGGGGTCTCAACATCCATTAGGTGGGATTTTATCCCTATGGAGGTCCGAGCTAATCATCTCCCCATATGTACCTGTCCGTCGGGTGTGGCCCTGCAACAACAACAAGTACACCCTCCATGGGCTCATAAGTCACCAGAATGATAGCAATTTCAATCACATCTAATAATCAAGTTACCCAAACATGTGCATAAAACCCCCCTTTTCCTAGCCAAGTTCTCAAAGACATTATGCTATTCTACAAGCCAGGTTTGGAGAGGGTCTAAGGACATCCTATTGGGCTAATTCTCCTTAAGTTTGGGATGTCTTAGGTGAAGACCAATTTAGGTCATGTAAGTGCATGGTATGGTATGGGGATGTTTGGGCAAGGGGTGTCGTGATGCCAGGGAAATGTAGAGCTTGCTTGTGGATGCCTCTGAAGCGGGTGAGCTGCACCTTGTTCTGGATGCAAATGTTTCCTAGACAATTTAATGCCTTTTTTTCTCTTTGTCTTATTGTATTTTATTTCAAGAGAATAGCTGGGGGACACTACCCTGGCATGGTGACCAGTGGTGACAAATTTATCCACAAGAATTTCACGGAGATGAGAAGGCTGGCTCGTGATGAGACCCCCTTTCTCTTGGCTATGCTACCGGGAGCCACTACCCTAGCATGGTGACCAACTGAATGGTAGTGTCATACCGCTACATGCCCATGGACCTAATAGATTGGCTCGTGATGAGACCCCCTATCCTCCAACTAGGTCTTGAGTTTATTTATTTTATGGGTCCCTCCTTTTTTTTATTGAGAAGTCTTTTATAGCTTTCTCGGGGATCCCTAAGCAAAGAATCTGAAGGTTTTCATCTCTTGGATTTTATCTTTTTCCAACTACTTTTACCCTCTGGGCCTTTAGCCCCTTCTTCCTATAAGGCAAGGTACAACCCTTAACTAGCTTGGCAAACCCAATGCCTGAACCAATGCAGGGGATAGATGAGCGAGAAGATGATGAAAAGTGATAAGTATGGTGGGAATGGATGATGGCCTTTCATGAATCCACCCATTGGCAACTTACTCGTAAGGGAACCAACTTGCTAGGGCATTCTGTGATCACCCCCCAAGTATGGACAAGTCAAAAGGAATAAAGTCCAAGCACACGTCAAAAAGCAAAAGAGAATTTAATGGACATATTCAAATGTTTTGAGAATCAAAGTGACACATACCATGATACCCAGACTCATTACCTCATGGAGCAAGACCCACTGCTACTTCGGGACCAGGCCGATGGGATGGATGTTGCTGCTGCTGACAGGGTGGAGGTGCTAAAGAAAAAGGATGGGCCCTCCAGGGCTAGGCTCAAGTCAATATGGTTCTCGGTACTCCATGTCTAGGACCTGTGGGCCTCAACACATAATCTCCTTAGTTATCCCTAGGCTAGGGGATAACATGTCTTATTAAATAACCTTTAGATATGATTGATGAACATATAAACACTTTCGTATAGACTTATAGACGCAGGTGGGATTTTAGTCGTCTCATTTTTGATAGAGACCTCATTTACGACATTGAGGGTAGCCCTCAAGAAAAGGGCTTTGAGTTGTCATCTTCAGAGGACTACTTTTCATGTGTGTATGATTTAGATGTTTGGCAACTTGATGGTGACATGATTACAGATTTATTAAAGGATGACCAGTCGCAGCATTTTCATGATGATTTTCAGTCATCCCTTGGGACTTGTGATGCATATCTTTTTGGGGATGCAGACTTGTTGTATGAGGACTGTTATTGCACAGTTTGTAGTTTAGGTCAAAAGACTAAAGGATAAGGGTCAAACTGGCGAAACAGGAACCTTCCCCACCCAATGTCACCACAATGGGGAGGTTCTTTCTATTTAGGGAAGTTAGCCCAGGGGAGACATCCCCGGTAACTTGGGGTTTTGAAGAGGCTGAGATATAAGGTCAGAGTTAAAGTTTCCCCCTCATAGGTTACCACCAGAATCAGAAGGTCTGGCTAATCATCCAATAATGAAGTATAGTCCCAAATGAGAACACCTGCCCGCAACAAAGTAACAATAGAAAAATATGTATGTAGGATATATACAAAGGATTAGCACTTCATATGACCATCTGATATAATTTAAGCAATATATATCAATGAGATCAATGTTTTGTCAATTATCTATGGAAAGTGCATTAATTCATCAATAGCTATTAAGATGACAAAGCCAACAATGTATTCAATCAATACTTTAATCAATCAATGCTTTAGATCATCACTCAATTGCTTGTAAAAGTCAAAATCTTGCTGCGTCAGAAATAACCAACAATGACATCAGCCTTAGTTAGGGTTAGGGTTAGTTAGTTAGGGTTTCAAGATTTAGGGTTTAAACAATTGTCTTGTACACTAAAGCTTCAACGTTGGAGATCAAATCAGTGCCTTAGGGTATATGGAGTCAAAAATAAGGGCACAAGGTCTCGGAAGGATGATAACTCAGAGACTAGAAGGTAGGGTTCTATGGTGTTGCAAAGGCAGGGCCCTAGAATCAAAACCTTAGGGGAAAGAGGCTCACTCCGGTGTTGCTTAAGCAAGGCCTTGTGCTCTTTCCTCCTTCTCTAAATTGACTTGGCAAAATGGCTAGCTCAAAGCATAAATCTAAGGGAGAAAGTGTTGCAATGACAAGGCTTTCAAACACTAGAAGGTGAAACCCTAGGTGTAGGCAATCTAGGCCTAAGACGTCTCCTCTTTTCAACTTATGGACTTCAATGCTAGCTCAAAAGATAGAAGATATGTGTAGCAATGGCTAGGCTCTATCTCTTTTCTTCAATGGCTAAAAAATATTTCTCAACAAGGAGACATGTAACAATAACCTACTTGTGTGCTTGTTACCTAGGGTTTTAAATCAACAATACAATAAGTAAATGTAAGAAATTATACCTACAACCATTCATTTAAGAAGTTTTGCATGAAAATTCACTTACATGTCATGAAGAAAAGCACAAGCAAACCCTAGTTGTAAACCTTTCTTGAGAGAAATGCCATAAATGCCAAGAAAAATCCTCCTTCAAAGGTTGTGCCTCACTTTAAACACCAAAACTACCCTAGTAGGGCGCAAAAATCAGATCTCCTAAGAGAAGGAGTTGTGTTATCATCAAATGAGGGAAAAACTTCCTCTATATATATCATCCAATGACCTTTAATTTGAAAATTAGGTCATTAAAACAACTGACAATGCTGACTACTAAAATTATACTGTTTTTACATTAACTTCTAAGTAAAAGACATAAATGAGCAAAAGGTGGGACGTCAAGCTCCTCTGAGGGAGACGTTGGCCCTTTTGGGCTAGTCCAGGATCCAGAAGTGAGACGTTAGCCCTTTTAGGGCTCCTCCAAGCTACCACACATACCAGTAATCCCATCAAACTGCCACATGCTCAAGATGATGTCTAAGTCTCCTGGGTGACGTCCTGTCCATCAAGAGGAAAACGTTCCATCTGAAGTGGGTCAATCCCCCTAGGCTGGGCTCAACCAAAGTGTCCTGGGTGGAACGTCCTTCTTCTTCTCGTGTGCAAAGGCTCATCATATCACTTTCCTATATCTGCCCCTGATGGGGTCCCAACAACCATATGATGGGCTCTTTAGCCCCATGGAGGTATGAGCTAATCATCTCCCCATGTGTACCGGTCCACTGGTACTTGTCCGTCGGGCATGGTCCTGCACATCAAAAACTTCAACCTCCATGGGCTCATTAGTCCTCGAGATCATAGCAATGTCAATCATATTTCATCATTAATTTTATCAAATTCATGCATAAGACCCCTAGCATATCATCTAATAGCTCAAAGACCATGCACTGACCTACTATACAAAGCTGAAGAAAAAGACACGGTAACCTATTGGGCCAGCATCCATAAGAAGAGGAAAGTTCCCAAAGGATATCATTCAAGCCATGTAATATGAGGTGGTATGGTCTAAGGATGTCCAGACACAGTGAAAACCAGGGGTAGGTATTATCCGTGGGTGCCTTTGTAGGAGGCGAGTTGTACCTGTCATGGACGCAGTTCTTTCCAAGCCCTTTATTGCCTTTGTTCTTTCTTTTATTTATTACTTTTTCTTTCTTTTTGATTCAAGGTCTAACCAGAGGACACTGTCTTGGCATGGTGACCAGAGCTGATAGTGTTACCCATGAGTATTTTTGCAGAAATGATAAGGCTGGTTCGTGATGAGACCCCCTTTCCCTTGGCCATGCAACCAAGGGTCACTACCCTGGCATGGTGACCAGATAATGGCAATGCCATACTGCTAGATACCTATGAACATAATGGGCTGGCTCGTGATGAGACCTCCCATCCTCTTGGCTAGGTCTTGTATTATTATTTTTCTTCAGGTCCCTTTTTTTTCTTATCGAGAGGCTTTTTATTGCCTTCTCAGGGATCCCTGGGCGAGGCATCTCTAGGTTTTATTTCCTATGGCTTTTATCTTTTACCAACTGCTTTTACCTCCTAGGCCTTTAGCCCCTTCTTCCCACAGGATAAAGTGTAACCCCTCAAATAGGTCATCCTAATGCCCAGACTAGGGGAATGGGATAGATGAATGGGAGATAAGATGTAAAATGATAATATGGTGGGAGCGGACGATGGCTCTTCAAATCCCCCTGGTGGCTAACCAAAACCTATGGATACAAGATTGCTAGGGCACCCCGTTAATCCCCTCAACCATGGTCAAGTGGGTTAGTGTAAGATCCATGCAGTTGTTAGAAATACAAGGAACCTGATGCATATATTTGAAAGTTATAATGATCAAACACGACACATACCATGATACCTGGACCAATTACCTCATGGAGCAAGAGTCTTCTATGATGCAAGTCCAAGCCAATGGTGATGGATGTTGTTGCTGCTGACCGGACAAGTCTGATGAAGAAGAAGAAGGATGGGCCCTCTAGGGCCATGCTCATGTCAATCCTGCTCTCGGTACTCCATGTCTAGGACCTGTGGGCCTCAAGACATGATCTCCTAGTTATCCCTAGAAATCGGGGATAACAAGGACTTGCATCACCTACTTGATGGTTTTGGTCTACCCAATAGGACTTTTATGACACCCCTCCCATACCTAAATGTGGTCAATTGTATAGGGTCTTTGAGAATTTGTTTAATTTGATGAGGTAGTTTTGATGCACATGTTTAGGTTCCTTTTTTATTAGATGTGGTTTTCACTTGCCATGATATTTTGTCTCTAGATCTTTGGAGCACGTACCCATCTATTTTTGCAGGACCTTGTTGGTTGATAGTTTTGGAGGGACA
Source organism: Picea mariana (assembly GCA_032191745.1). Lineage (NCBI taxonomy): Eukaryota > Viridiplantae > Streptophyta > Pinopsida > Pinales > Pinaceae > Picea > Picea mariana. Next base: position 328,238 of record JASDQU010739753.1, on the reverse strand, counting down.
AGCCTAGCTTGGGCTTCCATGGGGCTTGAAGCCCACAGGTTGGATGCCAAGGGCCCACATACCATATGAAGACTACATTGCTTTGGTGGCCTAGAAGACACCTTGGACAACCTCACCATGTCCTCACAAGACAAACGTTTTGCTTTGGAGGCCTAAAATGTCACCTTAAGGGGCTTGATGTCATGCTTGAGGGGTTTGAGGTGGTGATGAGGATACATGGTATGTTTTGGAGGAAGGAGGTCTTGAGACAAGATGAAAAGGTAAGGATTGATGACAAGTGGCCTTTGGAGGCCTAAACATGCTTCCCCAACTCCAATGACTTGCTCCAAGTGCCAAAACGTCCCCTAAAGGGGTGATATTATCTTGTTTTAGGGTTTCTAATGTGCAAAAAGTGAGTTAAATATTGTTATTTGGTTTAAGGGGTAAGATAAGGGTTGTTGACCCCTTATCTTATGTTTTACCCTTTGAATGTGGACAAATTATGTTTTAGAGTTTTAGTATAAATAGAGATCATTTGTATCTCATTTGAATATAGCTCTCCCTTGTGGAGAAGGACACTTAGCTGAAATTTTTGCTACTCTTGGAGCATTTCATCTCTCTTTTGCAAATTGTTATGGTTTCTCTTGCTATTTGTGGATAAAAGTGGTACGCTACACTTGGAGGATTTTTCTCATGCTTATGGATGGAATTTTATTGGTCACTTAGGGTTTGATCTTGGATCTATTTCGAATTGGTAAGGAAATTCTGCACTTGTTGTCTAAAATTCTTGCTTCTTCCATAATTGTTAGTGGATGAACCCTTGGAGGAGTATAAGGGCATACTCCCTCCCCAAGTTTAATTTATTTGCTTGTGAAAGGTGATTAATTGCAAGGTTTCTTGGAGAACTACAAGGACATACACCCTCCAAGCTCACCTTTGTTTGCTTCACAAACCCTAGGGAGTAAAAGGGCTTACACCCCTAGGTTCTTTGTGGATCAAGCTCATACATCCAATGTCATATTGTTGCATAAAGTTTTGCTAAGAGAAGTAAAAGGGCTTACACCCTCTTATCATTTCCTAGTGGACCTAGCTTTCCTTGGGGAGTAAAAGGACTTACACCCACAAGGACTTAGCCTAGTCATCACTTTCTTTGACCCCACAACCCAATAGTAAGGCACTAATAATTTTTAATGCATCAGAGATATAAATTGTCGCATGGGGATACATGAAATCTTGTTCTTTCTGATATCTGATTGCTTGAGTGTATTCTCCTTGATAGGGCGCATCTTTTTCCCTGTAGGGCGAAATGTTTGTGGGGTAGAAACCCTGCTGTCCTAAAATAACTCTTCAAACCCTCATTTAAGCATAACTTTGCCTATACTTCATCAAAATGAGCAAATAAATAGTCAAATCTGCTTGCCTTGAAAAGTTCTATTGAATGGTATACTTGGTTGTTGATTTTGTTGAAGTTTTCTTTCTGCTGTATCTATTTAAAGTTACATCCATAAGGCTATTTCACTGTTTACTTGCAAAAAATCAGCCTTTAAATGCTCTAGAGTTCGGTTAATTATTGTGAGTTTAATCATTGGTTATTGTGCTTGCTATATCACATAATTTCCATTGATCTAGTAGCATTGTTTAGTGCTATTATAACTGCAGCATTGTGGGCTTATTATCTCTGTTAAAACTACCCTCTTATTGCTTCATTGCTTGAGTAAAGTCTTGTGTCTATTGAAACAATTTTTGCAGCCATTGTCATTGATTATATTGCTGATATATTTATTTTTACTGCTGCAATTAGGGACAACAAGATTAACTTGCTTGTCCACCTAATATATACTGCATACAGGTAGTTTTTCTTGTGTCTCGGGTAGGTACAAACACTCTAAGCAGGTACCCAAGTACTTGGCAACCTTAAAACCTCTCCCGAGATTCACTTTCAGGCCTTCTTCCATTTAGTGACTTGACCTATAGGGGCTTCCATCCATACATCTCACTTTCCATCTCATTTCCCCCTAGGGTCACCAATATTCCTCCCTTGAGGTGATTCTATCATCTCTAAGGTGACGGGAATACCTGCCTAAGGTGACATAGGTAGGTGTTCTCAAAATTTTCACCATTTTGGTGGTTGGGTCAGGCTTTTCCCAACCTACAACCTGTACGATAACAGTCCATTTGCATCTTTGCATAGGAATTTTTTGCTAATCCTCATACCCATGGGCTTCAAAGTAGACCTCAAATTGCTTGAATCACTTGTTCAATTTATCTGCATCAACTTGCTCCCCATAAGATTCAATTTCAAACTTGGAATCCATTTTGAAGGGTTGGAGTGTTACTGCTTGTCTCACCTCTGTGTTGATTTTAATTTGAACTCTTGGTTGGATTTAGTTGAGATTCTTCATTTTTTGCTTCAGGTTGGGGAGTTTTTTGGTACTTATACATGCCAACCATAAACTCTTGCATGGCTTGCATAGGTTCATCTTTGGAGATCAACATTTTCGCTATACTTCTCTCCAAATTTGAAAATATCCCTTCATCAATGATTTCTTTGCTGAACTCCATCACAATTAAGATAGTCTTTTTAGCCTCCTATTTCCAATATCATAAATTGCTCTTTCTCCAATTCACCTTTGCCACTTGCTTTCCCTTGCCAAGGGAGTGATATACAAGCTACCTCTTACTCCCACAACTCCAAAAGTGAGACTTTGATACTAATTGGGTTGGAATTACTAAAGTATGTTGATCAAATATTTCCTTTAACACTAACATTAATTTGTTAATATTAGAATTTGCAATCTTACTTCAAGAACAATGTTCAAATTGCCGAGAGGATACACTCTGAAGCATAGAAGTCAACATGGAAATATGAACCAAACAACAAGATGAAATTGAGGTGAAAACCCCATTCGTGTAGCAATAGACTAGATATATGTAGTATAAAACCCTTATGGAAAACATCACCACAGAGGAACCAACAAATGACTTTATTTCCTCTTGAAAATTGCGCATGTACAAGGCTAGTATGAAAAAATGTGTCCCAGTAAGGGATTAGAATGATATTGAATGAACTCTATTGATGTTCTGAAACTCCTCAACAATCCCTATATTGTTGTACACCTTCTCCAGTGGTGAACGATCAAAACACTGATTGGGACCCTTGTCATTCACTTCCCTTTCTTTATGCTTCCCATGGTGATGGTTGGTGTTTGTCACGCATTGGGTGATTTCTAGGCACATGAAACAAAAGTCTTATCCTCCTCTTCGTACAAGAAGTCAAATTGGTTGTTAATGTTGTAGTCAAGGAAAGTGCATACTGCACATTTAGTCCCAATCTTTTTTCCTACCTTAGAATTTTGCATGGAAGTAGTGCAACTGTCTTTATATGACCTGTTATTGGGAAGGCTTTGGTTCCACAAAAACTACTTTTTAATAATAAGACGAGGAAACAATTCCCTCACCTTCTCTATTGAAAACCACTTGGAATTTTTTTGAGTTTGACCTTATTGAATATTTCACCAATATTTGTGTTTTTCTTATCTATTGGGTCTGGACTTCTTTTCCAATATCAAATCTTCTTTGACGTCTCTCCATGTTTTTGTAACTATGTCGTCTACCCTTGGTGTAGGATTTCTTCAATGCCACCTTCGTGATCTAGAATGCTTGGCTCGTATAGTTCAAGTTTTCAACAATTACAAATGATGTATAAATCATGTAACCAAACTTTTCCACCTACTTGAAACTTGTGATCCTTCTACAATTGTCATGTTTGGCCTACTTTGCTTGTGTCATTTGCAACATCTCTTGGAATTGATGAAGAGCTTGCCTTATTATTTAAAAAAAAAAAACCAGCTTTTTCCTCTTCTTTTCTTTGAAACACCTTCTTTACCCTTTTCTTTGCTACATGCCAAATTATATGGAGATGAGGTAGATACCCAAAGCACACATCAAATGACACCATATTGGTAGAGGAATGAATTACCTTATTTTAGGAATTTTATTTGTGAGATATGCTTTCATCCCATGTATTAGGATGCCTATCATGGTATCCTCTTAATAAATGTACCAATGTTCTATTGATTACTTCAGTTTAGCCATCAATTTGAGGATTGTTTGAATTAGACCCACTCAAAGTAGTATCTAGCTTCTCTCAATGAGTCTTCCACAATGTGCTGAAGAAGCTTGTATCCCTATCTTAAATAAATGACTTAGGAAATCTAAAATGACCCCAAAAACGCTCAAAGAACTTACATGTTGCATGTTTGGCATCTAAGGTCTTGTTACAATCAATTTGAACATGTATCTTGCTAAATCTATCTCCAACCACATACAAGTAGTCATGACTATTCCTCATTTGCAAAAGTCCTCTAATGAAATCTATATGAATGCTCTCCCATACCTTTAAAGGAATTGATAGTGGTGTGTACATGCCTTTGTTGCAGTTGATTGGCTTACATTTGCTACACAATGTGCACCCTCTTACATACTTTCATGGTTGATTTTGCATATTCATGGACTTTCTTATCCCACTAATCAAAGGATCCTTGGAGTTTAGTGGCAGCCACAGGTTGCAAGAGAGAGATTTTAGAGGCCATGCACCTTGTTGTACCTTGCACGAGCACTTCTCATCATTTGTGGAAAGGACAAAGGTGTGGAGGATTATCAATGGATTGATGGAGGATTTTATGAAGACACGAGGGTCCACTTGGGCACTCTTGAGTCTTGACATAGATGTGAGGCATGGTTATATGGCTTATACATTGCATCATCTAATGGAGATCCTTGTTCCTAGGGTCAACCCTGGGCTCTGGACTACATTGATGGTTGATATGAGTAGGAAGGGAGTCTTCAAAGATGAAATATCTACCTCAAGGGATGTTTGGGGCATGGTTTATGGAGAGGTAAGGGTCAAACCTAGTTGAAGGAGAGGAACACCACACCTTATTTGAGCTCTAGAGAATGACATGTTGTAAGAAAAGGCATTAATAAGCATAAAAGATTGAATGTCCTCTTCAAGGAGGTGGCTAAGTCATGTTGAAGACAAATAAACACTAATGGAGTTGTTTCCACACATTTGGAGGTATACTTCACGTTTTGAGATTTTTGGAAGGAAGGATACATTGTTCAAGGCCTTTCCTACATATTTGGAGGTGAATTATTTGCATTAGGAGATGCTATGTGGCATTGTTGACATGATCAAAATCCCAAGGAAGGATGTTTTTCTTATAAAGGTGACAAGTGGCATTATGGACTCATTTCATTAATTCAAAGACAATAGGAAAAAAATGCCCACATGGAGGAGCCTTAGAGCATGACATGTGGAAAGGAAAGAGGCTAGAGGAGGAACACCCTTGCTTGGATGATGGCATGTGGCAATAGGTACACTTGTATGGTCAATGAGGGTCACTTGATGAGGGGTGTTTGACTCCTAGGATGAAGAATAGTGATGTTTTCTTTCTTAATCATAAAACTACCCTTTCAAGGAGGGACTTCCTCTTCAAAAGGGCATCTAATAGCATGTTAAGGGGGAATTACACATTGTTCGAGACATGATTCACATATTTCAAGGAGCTAGCTCAAAGAAGAGGTTGAGACATGTCACTTTGTAATAAAATCAAACCCTAAAAAGGAATCTAAAGAGGAGCGCCCTACTTCTAGGGTTCTAGATCTCATTTATTATTATTTTATTCATTACGGTTTGATGTGAAAAGTAGAAATAGAGGAAATATTCATTTGCTAAAGGGATGGTTGGAAGATTGGGAGTTCCCCTACAATATTAGTTGAATATCTTTGGGAGGATTGAAAGGAAGGGTTCAATGCGAGGCTTTCCATCGCTCTTTCGTTTTCAGATGGTTAGGGCTTTTAGAAGGATTTCCGTTGTTTTTTATGCTGAAATAGTCTTTTGGATAAGAGAAAGTTTGTCACATAAGAAGAGATTAAGGTAGAGGTTGTAAATCCTCCCTAATCCTTCATGTAACCTTGAACTTTTGGAGGATTTGTTGCTGTAATTTTCTGGTTAAGTGAGACCTATTTGGTCCTCTTGATCTAGTTGTGAAATCAGATTTGAAGAAATGATGTATTATTGGTTGGTCTTTCAATAGGAAGGTTGTCCTACTTTGTCTACTTCATCTAGGGTTTTATATTATGGTTGTATGTTCTTTGTTTGATGGTTGCACCTTATTCTTGGTTAAAATTTCATGGTTGTGATGGTGCATCTTGTATAAGAGCTCTCATTCATTCTTGCATAACCTAAAAATCTGTTTTTGACTAAGTATGGCACATTAGTGAATGAATTAATTGTGTCTTCTCCATCATATTCAAACTCTCTTGCTCTTTTCTCTTAGCTCCATTGCCCAATTGGATAAACATCCGTCTTGGTAGTTCACCATCCATTTATTTCTAAAGAATATCATAAACTTCTTTTCTAGGTTTTCACCCCTTGTGTCAGAAAAGAACCAACCTAAAGTGAGAGGAAGAGTTGTTGTGGTGACAAGAAACAACCTTCCTAAGTGTCTTTAGTGTTGCATTTTCTTCAGGGACTTAAATATTTTTGAGTGTAGGCTTGGGAGGTAATAAGGACCACTCACTTGCAAAGGTCCTCCAATGAAATCTATAGAAACTCTCTCCCATGGATTTGAAGGAATCGATAGTGGTTTGTACATGGCTTGCTTATGCACTTGCTTGGCTTACATCTACTACACAATATGCACCATCTTACATAATTTGTCCACATATTTTTCCATAATTGGTGTACGTTTTTCTCTTATGAGATGAATTCAATCTCCTCCTATAGGTGTGAAAATTTGTCCCAACTTGTAGAGAAGCCCATTCTCGACATAAAATTAAGCTCCTTCATATTTGTCATAGTTTTTGTTTCTTGATGCTTGTTGATATAAGGCTAAAAAATCCACATCATTTGATTATTTTTCTTTGTAATTTTTGTTGTCGCTGCCTAATATGCACCTTGGGTCACGTGAAATAAATATTCAATTCATTGGATGTGGCCTTGGGGACGAATCTTGAGTCGGGTCTGTTATCCCACCATTTCTAAGGATAACTAAGGAGATGATGTCTCGAGCCCCGCAGGTTGCTGACATGGAGTACCGGAAATGTTGGTACTAGTTATGAAGTCAGACTCACAATAATGGAATCTGCTCCTCCCCAAGTTGGAGTAAGCTGAAGTGAACACATACTTTTCTAAAAAGTGTCATAGTTACAGGTTTTTGACCGAAAGTTAGTATTTTTTGGTCAAAATTTAGTTTTAACGGAAAATTATTGTAGATTTAAAATTTATGTTAGATTTTTCAATGGTGCTGTTATATTTAACTTTCGACCAAAAAAATAGTTCGGCTGAAAAATTCAAGAGTTCGGCCGAAAATATGCCATTAGAAATTTTCGCGACTTGATTCTCACAAAAGTGTTACCCAGATTCATGATTTTACCCACTAATCTACTTGCATTGGAGATATAAAATCGTAGCATTGGTATATGTGAAATATTGAGATATTGCAATTGTCTAAGTTGGATTTGATTCTATATGCTTTAAGCCTTCTTGTGCCCTAGGGGTGTCTTGGTTGGCCTAGTAATTCTCTTTGTTGTTACAAACTTATTCTACAGCCATTAGGGATGCTGCAAAATCATCTTTTCTTCATCTATTGTTCACGATTCTACCACCAAAATTCACTTACAAGCTGTCATATTAAATCTACTTGTTATTGGCTCTCTTTTGGGTGGATTGTTTGCTGATTTTGGTGGCTAGAATTTGCTGCTGTAGCAATTGTTTGCTATAACCACTAGGTTGTTATATAACTTGCTGGTAACATCTTACAACATCCCCTTAAACACCACCAAAGTCTTGCTTTATTCATTGGAAGTTTGACTAGTCATTGCTAGCTTTATTTCTGAAATCTTGTACTAGATTTTGGATGGTTAAATTTGCAGCTATTTACATCATTTATTGTTGATCTATATATTTCCATACTGATGCAATTTGGGACAGCAAGGGTTCTCTCTTGATCCCCTTTTGTTTAGACTTCTATATCTATCATTTGTCTTGTTTTGGGTAAGGCTAACACTATTTTGCAGGTACACAATACTTGGAAACCATTTACCATCTACAAGACTCATTCTTAAGCCTTACTCCTCCAATCTTGACTTATAGGGGTGTTCATTGGTCTTTCTCCCATTTTCCATCCCAATCCCCCTAGGGTCATCGATATTCCCCCCTTGTGGTGATTTATCATCACTAAAGTGAGGGGAGTGTTTATCTAAGGTGACAGTGGGTAGATACTCTCACAGTTGTCACACTTCCGTGGATTGGGTTGGGTTTTTCCCAAGCTATAGATTGTGTGATAACAGGGTCACTATCACCTAACACTCGACTCCTCTATCTAGGATAACTCTTAGCGAAGCCACGGGGGGGGGGTTAGTCCCTAATAAAATAATCTAAGGTTGAATAAGCTAAATACAAGAAATCTAGGTGTTAATAAATGAAGCAAAGCATATAATTTAAGTCTAGCAACATATAATGACACATCAAATGAGAATGATAATAAGCAAATGAGATAAGATAGCAACAATGAAATAATTCAAAAGCTGAAATGATATTGTGAAGACCAATGCCAAAGATGTAGCTGCAAGATAAAAGTTGTGAATTTCTCTTGGTATATTTTAGTTAGTTAAGTGGTTTCACTTGGATTGCATTTAAGTTAATTGAGTAAGATGGATATATATGGGCTGATCCACTCACAATTGCAAGAATTGTAAGCTTGAGTAAAAAGAAAAAGATTGTCTAATTACTAAAGCTAATCTATCATTTGTCACTTTTTACTATTGTTACTCAAGTGGGTACAAGCGAAACTACACAAACTTCCAACAGGGTGAGAACTAATCTCAATGAGTAGCCCCCTGAACTCACATGCAATCAGCAAGTGATCCCTCTATTGAGTAAAAATAGAAAAAATTGTCTAATTAAACTACTCCTCACTATTCAAGATCTAATCTGGTATGATGAGATCGAGTCAGACTCGTGGGGCATAGAGCATACTAGGATCTTGATGGGGAAGGATCGTTACTTTGCAAAAACAAAAAATAACTTGACATAACTTAAAAATGAAAACTAAGAAATTAATCTAAAAGCGGAAAATAAATGTTTTGCAAATTATCTTGGTTTATTTCAGTTTAGTTTTAGCTTGTTTAGTTAGAGAAAATTAGACAAAAGAAAAAAAGAAGAAAAAATACACAATCCCCCCATAGTAGGGAGGATGAGAGGGGTAGTGGGTTATCCCACTTAGCTCCTTCAAGTTACAATCTTTGAGAAAAACATTTGTTGGCTTTTTATTTACTAAGGATCCAACCAAACTTACAATTGATGGAAGAAAGTGATTAGAAGGAAGAGGAGGTGCCCTGGGAGGTCCTAGATGCTCCAGATCAGTCAAAAATGGGCTGAGCTTCCTTCTACCTGTTTGCGAATGGCGAGAAAACAACAAGTAAGTTTCATAGGAAAATTGCCCCAATCACTTTTAGAAGTCCTTGCAACAGTTGTTAGTCTCATGCAAAAATTTTCCAAGTGAAGGTTAGATAAAAATTAGTAAAATGACTAAGAAAATCAACAATAAACTAACTTTCTTAGTGTCTTTTGTTTGTTGTTTGGACAGCGAACAACATGCACTAAGATTGCCAAAATGTAGAAATTAAATCTCTTATATTTAGTCTATCTTTTAGCATTCAAATCTGACTTTAAAATTTACTAAAAGATGATTTTTTAAGCTAGATCTAATTTGAATGATAAAAAAATTGAAAGTGCAATATAGATCTAACTATGCATGCAAATGAATTTATTTTAGATTTAGATTTAAAACAAAGATCTAAACTTTCATGCAAAGAAAAGTAAC
>JASDQU010739753.1:286373-314958 GCA_032191745.1 Picea mariana | reverse complement strand
TTTAATGGAGAAATTAGAAGTGGACCCAACCTCAAAATAAGGAAAGTGAGCCAAGTGACCTAGAAGATGTTTTTAAGGAAGCTACTTGGAGAGTATAAATAAGAGGCAAGGCTCTCTCATTTGAATTACACTTGAGAATTTTGAATATCTATATGTGTTTAAGGTAACTGAGGATATCTAAACCGGAATTCTGAGTGAAAGTGAAGAAAAGAAGGCCGAAATGCAAGGAAAGATAAATTCTTTTGATGGTGCTTTCTAAGGTATGTTATTTACAGGCCATCTCACCATTTTCACTATAAATTTTTTTCTATAATGATTCAGACCGTGAAATTTCTATGCAATGGAGAAAACATATCCAAGTACCTTTGGTAAAAAATTCATCTTGTGGGTCATTGTATTTTGGGAGTTACACTCTGTGGAAAATAGGGTTTGTGGCCAGTCCTGAAACTAGTCAAAATCAGGTGTTTCGGGTAAAAACGTCATAAATTATTCATAACAGATCCAAATTCAATGAGATCAAATGTGTTGGTTAGGGTACAGTCTTTAGTATTCTTTGTAACATTTTTAGATCAATTCATCCAATATTTTGTGTGTGGCATGCTCTACAAGGTCGCTCTCTAGAATAAGCCAAAATTCAGCAAGGTATGTCATTTTTGCTATAACTTCTTTTCTTATAGGTTCCCAGTAGTAAAACTTGGAGGAATTACATAAAGAACACTGAAGAACATTTTATATCAGTTTCATATCTTTATACATTACAAGTTCAAAGTTATGATTACTTCAAGATAGGGTTGTTGAATAATCCAAAACTAGGCATGTGAGACTAAAGAAAAGTTTGATGAAAATGCTAGTCTCTTGTTTTTAAAGTTAAGGAAGGTTTGCAGGAATGTGATCATATACAACAGGTCTATTACACAGCTACAAATCAGATTTGGATGATAAAATTGATGAGGGCTTTTGGTTGAGGTATATGTTGAGTACATGGTTGAAACAAGTAGTTGATGAGTTGGCACACACATGAGGTGTATAGTTGATGATGTTGGCACATATTGATGAGTCATAGTTGATGAGTAGTTGACACATGATTGGTACATGGTACATGGTTGGATTGACTTTTTTATGGTACAGGTTGATTATAGGTTGGTGCATGGTTGATGCACTTGTTTATGGTACAGGTTGATTACAGGTTGAGGTACAGGTTGATGCATGGTTGATGCATGGTTTAGATTTATTGGTATAGGTTTACAGTGGTATATCTCATAGTGATAGTGTGACAGTGGTTCCATCATTTTACTTCTACTTCAGGGTGGCAGGACAAGGCAAGGACAGGTGGTTGTATCCACCTTTCAGTTGTAGTCGGAGAACATTGGGGGTTGTAGCCTCCTTTTGGTTGTAGCCAAAGAATTGGGGAGTTGGAGCTTCCCTCATGTTGTAGCCTGATAAACTAGGGGGTTGGAGCCTCCTTCCAGTTGTAGCTGGAAAAGAAAGGAAGTTGGTGCTTCCAATGAATGTAATTCTTCAAGACATATAAGAAAAAACATTATGTGGTTTTCTCCCGATTTGGGTTTCCACGTAAAACACTGGTGTACTATGTATGTGTGTGATTGTTTATTTCTTACTGCTCATTATTGGATAATAATTCTACATTGATATAACATTTGAAGAAAAATGATTATAATTACGCTATTACTGATTCACCCCTCCTCTCAGTAATCCAATAGGTTGTTTGGTGCACACATTGAACCTTTTAATGCATGATATCATCAAGCATAAAGAATGCACATGGATTAATGATTTGTATAAGCGAGGGAAGAAACTTATTAAATTTATCACCAAGCATTCAAGGGTCAATGCATTTTATGGCACTTACTCTAAATTGCAATTACTTAAGCTTGCAAAGACTAGATTTGGAAGCTATTTTCTCACCTTTAGGCACTTATTGAGGGTAAGACGAGCTTTGGGTGCTATGGTGATGAGTGATGAGTGGGATGATATTAGCACTGATAGAGATGGCATGGATGCAACAAAGCACATTGTCCTTGATAGCCATTTTTGGACACAGGTCAAGTATGTTTTACAGTTCACCAAGCCAATTTATAACATGATTCGGTTTGCATATTCTGATCAACTGGTCATTGGGGAGGTGTATGAGAAAATGGATAATATGCTAGGACAAATTAAGGACATTGTTGAGCCTAGAGATCAGAATTTGTATGATTTTATCAGTATAGAGGTGGAAAAACAGTGGGAGAAGCTAAATATTCCACTACATGCCTTAGCATATGTGCTTACACCAAAATACTATCATATGTCATGGATTTCAACCCTAACACTAGGGTGTGGGGTGAAGAGAAAGCCGCACCAAGATCTAGAGGTTCAAATTGGTTATATGCAAGCATTAGAAAAAATGTACCCAGATGTTGAGGAGTGTGATAGAATTCGACAACAGTTGAGCCAGTACATCAATTGCACTGGTGCCTTTGGGAGCAACATTGCATATAGAGATCGAGGTATTTTGCCTTCTCTTCAGTGGTGGGACATGCATGGTGGTAATACACCATAGCTATGTTCTATGGAAATGCGGGTTCTTTCACAAGTGGTGAACACTTCTTCAGCAGAGAGGTGTTGGAGCACATATAGTTTCATCCACAATGTCAGAAGGAATAGGTTGAATGTACAACGAGAAGATACCTTGGTCTATGTGCATTACAACTTGCAATTGTTGAGCCATTACTGCGAGGATCCAACTATAGATAAAGCAAATAAGATGTGGGACTACAATCCAGAGGAGGACAATTTGGAGGATGGAGCATTGGTTTTGGAGGAGTTGGAGAATGCTCTTTTGGATGAGGATAATCGTGCTGAGATGCCACCACCCAGTGCGAGGTCCCATGGATAGGCCTACTTGACTAGCACTCCACTAGTACCTGCGTTAGAAGGACCTTCACACTCGGTTGCTTCATCTTCACTACCACCACGTGTACCCCTACGAGGGAATCGTGGTGGTGGAAGGAGATAGGAGTAGGAGAAATAGATTGTTTTTCATTTTACTTGATTTCAGTTTAATTATCATTGTAGTACTTATGCAAATAGCCAATTTTTGTAAACAAAAATATTTGGCCATGAATCATGTTGACAATTGGTGGATAACCTTTTTCATTCCATAAGTTGATGATGTACTTCCCTATTATATGGTTCTAAAGTTTGTATGTTTTTAATTGCTAGAATCTATATGGTTTGTATTTGTATTTGTAAAATGTATTTCAATTTCTTTATTTGTATGTGTAATTGTTAGCAGCTAGATGGTTGATGCTTGAATGATTATTCATTAATGTACTACGTAAGATTCATGGAATTATGGATAATATGGAATTTAGATGGCATTTATATTGGAAGTATCACAAACATACATGTTTCATAAATTTTACATCTAGTTTGGCATTCTACATGTTTTATTTTGAATATATATATATATATATATATATATATACTCTCCGGAGACGCTTCGCTCTCGACCATTTTTTAAAAAATGCACTCCCACGCTCCCGCTTCCCGCTTCGCTCCCACTCTCTGGCAACACTGGCTTGGATATTATACTTATCCACTTGACCATGTCTGGGGGGGATGAAAGGATGCCCTAATAAGCCTATTCCCACAGGTTTTGAGTTTCCATTGGGGGGATTCATGAAAAGTCATCGTCCTGTCCCATCATACTTACCACTTTCAATCTTACTCCTGCTCATCCATCCCATTACATTGGTCCAGGCATTGGGTTGGCAAATCATTTAAGGGTTACACCTTACCTTGTGGGAAGAAGGGGCTAAAGGCCCATAAGGTAAAAGCAATTGGCAAAAGATAAAAGCCTAAAAAATAGAACCTTGAGATGCTTTGCCTAGGGATCCCCAAGAAAGAAGTAAAAGGATTCTCAGTAGGAAACAGAGGGACCTGTTGCTGCCTTATACACACCTAGGAGACGTGGAAGAAATCTTCAATCCACTCGGTGTGTCCTTGGGGGCAAGTGAGAGTTAAGGTGCTGTCACCTAATCCTCAACTCCTCTGTCTAGGCCAAATCCTAGAAAAGCCAAGGGGGGTAGTCCCTAACAAATATACTATGGCTTGATCTAAGCTAAGTACAAAAATATAGATCTAAGAGTTTATTATTCTTTTAAACAATCAACCATAAACTAATAAAACATGAAGTAAACATTCACCACGATATATAATCAATAAGCATATACTTGCATCAAAAGGATACGGAGAAATAATTGTTAGATGCAAGTTTCATTTAAATTAAATAGATAACCAAATTGAAAATGAAGCCTATGGCTTTGCTGAATGTGAAAATTGAGACCAGTGCTTTAAATTGAATCGTGGGCAATGTAGTTCATGTGTTTTATTAGGATAAATTGATGTTTATTTAATGAAATGGTTTGGGCCTCCTTGGAGGCTAGCTCTTTGTTTGGAAACTTGCGGAGAGCTTTATCGAAACCCAATGGTCTCACCAATAAAACTCACTCAAAGTGATGGATGTCCAAAACGGGTGGGAAGCCAGGTCCCGAGAGGGCTCGCCTTACTTCAAGGCATTTTCCCGCGCATCAAGCTAACTACTTCAGAGATTATCCTAATTAAACTATCAACCACTGACCAGCACAATGTGTATGAAACTTACTTCCAGCAGATCGAGACTAGCTCGCAACTGAAAGGGTCAAGAACCGCACTGTGAGCTGAGGGGAATTTGTTTATTTTAAGCAAGAAAATAAATAACTGAATTGAAATGTGAGACTAATGACTAATCCACATTGACCAGGTCTCTTGTGAGGAGCTGAGGGGATGGCTTATTGCCAACTTGAAATTGCAAAAACTAATCTAACAATTAAATGTTACTTTCCAAATTAAAATCTAATCTAAGTGTTGTGGTTGTAATGTCCCCACTTTGGGACATCATCACAATGCAGAGATTTATGATGACCACAGTAGCCAAATGGATGTTATAGCGAGTACAAGGGTATTTGAGAGGCATTGTGGGGTCCAGCTTGCATTGATGATCATATTACATCATTATGAGCCATTCCGCACAAGTTGGCTTTGGTTTCGTTGGATTCCGACGATTTCCATGATTTTGACTATTTTGAGCTATAAGTTAATTGAAATCACTGAAGAGGTCATTTTGGGCACATTACTTGGAGGAACCTCTCAGTGTAATAGCTCATTGGAATCGGGAGGAGCAACACTACATGATGGGATGGCTAGAAGTAACTTTCAGTGGCCAAGGAAGCCACAAGGAGAGATAATGAGTTTTTCAGAGGTAAAAAGGTTAATTAATTAATTAAAGTGATTTAATTACTTAATTAAATATTAATAAAATGAAAGTCACTTTGGAGGGACAAGGTGAGCCAAAAGTATAAAGGTAAGGCAAGGGCCTCTTCTCATTCATTCATGTATGATTATCTGTTGATATCTGGCTTTAGCTAGTGAGCCCATCTCTTGGGGGTTTTGAGGGTTTTGACATAACAAACCCTAGAGGATGATTCGGTGGTGAAAGATTCCACCTAGCTTGTCCCAAGCTTGGTTTGGGAGATGCAATACTCTCTCACACCATTCTAGTTCCAGATCTACTCAGTTAGAGGGGGATTCTACATCAGTTTCATGTGCAAACAGAGAGAGGGTGCACCAGTTGAAGGTTTCCAGCAGGAGGGGCGCACCATCCTTGGAGAGAGAGATTCGTTGTAGGAGATTGGCAGGGTTTCTGGAGATTCCATCACTTGGGTTCTTCTTGCAGGGTCTTCACCATCATTCCTTGTGATTTTTGAGAGAGTTTCATGGTTCAGATTATTTCTTAGAGCAGTGGGACGAATTGAAGAGAAGGAGGGTGTTTCTAAGATTCAGATCTAGTCAGTTTGGAGGAGTTACACTTCAGATGTGACCTTGAGACTTCACCTAGTGACTTGCAGTGTCACGATCTATATTTTTGGAGAGTTTCAGAGCATTTGGAGGCCTCCTTCAGCAGGGCCGAATTATCTAGGGCTTCAGTCATCCAGTGGGGCGCACCATTCAATGGAGGATTTCAGATCTACAAGGTTTGAGAGTGGATTTGGAGATTTGAACACCTGGGTTGTCCTTACAGCTGCTCGATCTATCAGTTGGCATATTTCTTAGGGTGATTGGACACCTTTGACAGCAGGGCCGAAATATTGAGGAGCTTCAGCACTGCATGCAGGGCATGGCATCTTCCAGCTTGAGGGGTTTGGCACTTTTCATTGGTTTTCATCTCTTATCCAGCCTTTGGAGGCTTATTTTGTATTGCTAGGAGCATTTTGTAGCAGCTCTATTGTCTATCTTCTTGGCCATCTGTTGGGCATTCCAAATCGGCATCTTCATTGTAGCAGGTTTCTCTATTTTATGAATAAAGAAGATTTGAGATGTTTTGGCTTGTCTATCTTATTTCATATGGTTGGGGTATGTTCCATGGTTATCTCTTTCTGTTATTTGTTGCATACACACATATAGACACATCCAAATAAATAGATCAACAAACTGTTTGACGAAATAACACAACCAGAAAAAGTTTTAAAAAGACACCAAAACCGTGATGATCCTTGCATAATGGCTTGGGATCATTACATATTCTGACATGATTCATTGATGATGTGGGCTGACGATAGCTTGTTGACCAGACTCACATATGGAGTAAAGGGGTCATGCATGACTACTCGAGTTGTTGAGGGAGAGGTGTGGTTAACAACCCTACCACAACCTACTAGCACTCCCACCATGGCTCGAACTGTAAGTTAACGATTACCTAGTTCGAGAGGACCCACGATGCCATGAGGGTAGACTGTGACAGTTGCTCACAATGATTCTAAGGGGCACGCAATAAGGTCAGGTCCTTATTCCTTAGAAGCCCTTAGTCTCCCACAAGTTCACCTGGCGGAGTGTTGACTTTAGGGGTTATTGATGTCTACCAAGTCAGTCAAGAGGTGAGTGGAACCCTTGGAGCACGTAGTGCATCCTGAAGGGCACGTCACGCAAGGGAACAGATGAGGCGATTGACACCCTTGGATAACCTAGTGCGTCCTGAAGGGCACGTCGTGTTGTTGATGATAGAGGGATGAATCTAGATGGCCCTAAGACGAATAACATGTTAAGTAATTTTTAAAACAATTTCCCTAATTAAATGTCGCCCAGTATGAAACTTAAGGCCTAAGTCTAAATTACACTAGTAATAAAATTTTGTCTTCAAAAAAAAATAAAAATAATAATAATAATAATAATAATAAAATGATAATAATAAAAAAATAAAAATAACTTAAATAATAATTATGATCTTCATTAAATCTTGTAACATGAAGGGATTAAGAAATTTAATTTATTCTTAAAAGGTAAAATCTGTGGGTATAAAAAGTAAAGAGGGAATTAGTTGTTTTATCTTGGGATAATTTAAAATATACTAATTTAATGATAAAAGGGAAAAAGGGGTTAAATCCCACACCTGCCTTTTTGAGTTCTAATTAAAAAGGGGAAAGAGGGAAAATCAATTTTTTTTTTTAGGAAACTAGGGAAAAGTGGTAACATAAAATGGGAAAGAGGGGAACTTAAGGGAAAAAGCGGAAAGTCAACTTAGTAAAGAATCTACCATTTAAGAGCTTTCTAATTTTAAACTGGATTAGCAATTTCATAATAGGGAAAGCCTTTAAAACCTGTAAGGGAATTTGGGGACACCTAGGAGTGATTCTAGGAATAACTCTAGGTGGGTGAGGGAAACAAAACAATTAATTAATTAAAGAAATTAAATAATGGAGGAATGAAGGGGATGGGTGACACGTGTATGGAGAAGAATTTTTAGGAATTTGTTTTAAAAACTTTAATTAAATGAGATTTTAGGAAAGAAAGGAAGTTAGAAACCGTATATAATGAAGGAAGGAGAAGGAGGATGGACCATCTTTTGTTTGCGTAACGTTACGCTGCAGAAATATCTACTTGACTAATTTACTTTTGGTAGTTGGGATACCTAGCTCGGAGAGGAGTGGTAGCTCAGCCTTGCGAGATGAGTTGGGAGCTATTTGAAATCTCTGGATAGTGTGTGTGGCCCCTTTGCGNAATTAATTAATTAAAGAAATTAAATAATGGAGGAATGAAGGGGATGGGTGACACGTGTATGGAGAAGAATTTTTAGGAATTTGTTTTAAAAACTTTAATTAAATGAGATTTTAGGAAAGAAAGAAAGTTAGAAACCGTATATAATGAAGGAAGGAGAAGGAGGATGGACCATCTTTTGTTTGCGTAACGTTACGCTGCAGAAATATCTACTTGACTAATTTACTTTTGGTAGTTGGGATACCTAGCTCGGAGAGGAGTGGTAGCTCAGCCTTGCGAGATGAGTTGGGAGCTAGTTGAAATCTCTGGATAGTGTGTGTGGCCCCTTTGCGGCTCGGGGGGATAAGGGGGAAGAAGAGTACCCCTAGCATTGGCTAGGAGGTACCGGTGAAGTGTTGTCAGTCGGCAAGCGGGAGTAGCATGCAGTTCGAGACGTCATTCAAAGTGGGCGATCAGGTAATGATACACTCTCTTCATTTGTATGGTAGAATGTATTAGGACTTATGCTTGGATTTGCTTATTTAATGGAAAAGTAAAATGATGTTGTTAAAAAATTGATGACTGAACCTTCCTTAGCCTATCCGATGGTTTTTGTCTCCTATGGCCTTCGTCTTCCTGCATGTATTGACCGCTTGGCAGTGATTGGTTGTGTCCTTCATGGTACTTTTCCTTTCGTCCTTAGCTCCTTAGTTCTCGCCTGAGCAGTTGGTCAGGAGCCTGATCTACGATCAACGCCTTAGCGTTAAAAGACCTATGGAACTCAACGCCCTTATTTTATGTGCGAGGATGAAGTGCGAAGGATGCAACTATTAGCCATCTACCCTGTGGTTGCTTGCAAGATACCAGATCTAATAAATATGCAGAACAGAAATAAAATGCTAGGAATGGCAGAATAACAGTAATATAACCAGTATAATCATCCAGAATAACACAGAAATAATATGAGAACAACAACTGAAATAACACTTTGATTCAGAAAGCAATGTTCATAGGCCTATTCGAGGGGGAAACCTCCATTCGAGCAACACTCTGTTACAATAATCTCCAATCTAGGGTNCATCCAGAATAACATAGAAATAATATGAGAACAACAACTGAAATAACACTTTGATTCAGAAAGCAATGTTCATAGGCCTATTCGAGGGGGAAACCTCCATTCGAGAAACACTCTGTTACAATAATCTCCAATCTAGGGTTTTCTTACCCTCGACCCTTATTTATACTAAATATGTCTATTAAGAGAAGCATCTAGAGGAAGATCCTTCTAGAAGCGAAAGCTTCTATTAGGTCTTCTTACATCCACCTTATTCTATTTTATTGAGAGGCCTTATTAATATTGACCTTTATTACATCCGAATACATTGATATACCTATGTGCGGGTTAGGACCTTAACATGTTTTCCCCCTTAAAAACAACCTTGTCCTCAAGGCTTGAGATGTGGAAACTATTGCAGAATGGTAGTTGGTTCCCAAGTGGCATCTACTGTAGTCATATCTTTCCACTGTACTAGCACTTCCTTGATGGTTCTCTTATGCAGGCGATGCTCACACTGGTCCAAAACTGTTTTTGGTTGTAGCCAAATAGATCCTTCTTCAGCTAATTCTGGAAGGTTGGTTTGAAATTGGCATCTGGTTCCAATCACCTTCTTCAAGCATGAAACATGAAAAACAGGATGTAGCTTCGAATGACTGGGCAGAGCTAACTGATATGCGACTTGTCCCACACGTTGAAGAAATATGTAAGGGCCATAAAATTTGGGTGCTAGCTTCTGACAATGATCGGCCTTGAGGGAAGTTTGATTATATGGTTGTAGTCTCAGAAACACCTGATCCCCTTCTACAAATTGACGTTCGGAGCGACCTTGATTTGCTTGCTGCTTCATTTGATTTTGTCCCATGACCAAGTTCTCTTTAAGGGTATGAAGGATACCCTCTCGGACTGTAAGTGATTGGTCAATCACCTGGACCTTCGAGGCAACTGGTAAGTATGAGAGAACTGAAGGTGGCTTCTATCCACATACTGCTTCAAAAGGAGTCATGCGAGTGGCTGTATGGTATGTAGTGTTGTACCACCATTCGGAGAGGGGTAACCATTGAGCCCATTGGTGTTATTTTTCAGAGGCAAAGCACCTCAGATATGTTTCCAAACACTTGTTGACAACTTCCATTTGACCATTTGTCTGGGGATGATAAGTTGAGCTGAGATGCAATTGTGTGCCTTGTAGCTTAAACAGTTCTTACCAAAAATTGCTTCTAAAAGTTGGGTCATGATTAGAAACAATAGAGTGCGGCATGCCATGAAGCTTGAAGACCTGGTCCATGAAAATTTGAGCCACCATGGATGCAGTAAATGGGTGTTGAAGAGCACAAAAATGAGCATACTTGGAAAGGCGATCCACCACCACCATTATGAATGATTTATTCCTCGATTTTTGTAAGCCTGTAATAAAGTCCATAGAGATATCCTTCCAAATAGTAGGGGGAATCAGAGTGGTTGGAGGGTGCTTGGAGATTTGACTGTTTCTCCCTTGTTGCGTTGACACACCATGCCAATAGATGTGCGCTTAAGAACCACTTGTATTTCCTGCATGTATGAATCCCTCAACCGTGGGTTTATGCACGTAACAACAGATATCTATGGCTTAAAGACGTCGGAATACGTCTCTACCCTGAAAAAAAAAATACCCACAATTTCTACCAAGGAAAGTTCTCTGATACCACTTGCAAGATACCAGATCTAATAAATACGCAGAACAGAAATAAAATGCTAGGAATGGAAGAATAACAATAATATAACTAGCATAATCATCCACAATAACACAAAAATAATATGAGAACAACAACTGAAATGGCACTTTGATTCAGAAAGCAATGTTCATAGGCCTCTTCGAGGGGGCAACCTCCAGTCAAGCAGTGCTCTGTTACAATAATCTCCAAGCTAGGGTTTTCATACTCTCGACCCTTATTTATACTAAATATGTCTATTAAGAGAAGCATCTAGAGGAAGATCCTTCTAGAAGTGAAAGCTTATATTAGGTCTTCTTACATCTGCCTTATTCTATTTTATTGAGAGGCCTTATTAATATTGACCTTTGTTACATCCGAATACATTGATCTACCTATGTGCGGGTTAGGACCTTAACATTAATCGTGTTTGATGGATGGTCTTTGCACCTTTGCATTGCATGTTTCTGCCACTAATACAATTCCTATTCCCTAGTTGACTCTGCTTTTAGTGTTTTCCGGGCCAGTTAGCTCTGCGCTTAATGCGCCCCCACCTTTTTGTGTTTCCACTCTACGTATTTTTATCACCTCTCAATGACAGTTTTACCCGCCTCGTTTTAAGAATTATTCATAGATTATAGTTTACTGGTGGGATTAATTGGGACTGCAATTTGTTTTGATTGCAAAGGAAATCTGTCCCTCTACCCTGCTAGATTTTTTTTTATGCCTGAGTTTATATGTCTAAATCGAATTTTCCACCTACGTTTTTTACTGTGTTTCTTCCCTGCATCCTGTTTGATTCTTATTGGGGTTTGGACGTATGAGGTGGATTGGTAGTGTGTGAAGGCAAAGTGATGGTGCTGGATAGGCCGCAGGGTCAACCTCCGACCGATGCTCTTGGGATGCATTTTGTTTTTAATTGAGAGCGAATGGTTGTGTTCTGCCACCGTTTTATTTTCATTCTTTTTGGATAGTTGATATGTAGTGCACAGTTTTGATCCTTGGTCTCTCCTCGCAACCCCTTAAGTGGGTGGTTACTCATGACTTTTGTGTTGGTGTTGATTGTGATGCTCGGTGGCTCTGTTTTCATTGACCAAACCCCCAAACAATTTCATGGATGGTTGTGTTCTGCCCCTTTGTATTTTATTTCCTTTTGGGTAGTTGACACATAGTGCACAACTTGGATCCTGGTGGGCTCTCCTCGTAATGCCTACTGTAGGTGCTGTCGATTCTTTGTGTGTAATGTGGCTTGGGTGATGGATGTGTAACTCTTGGTCCTTGGTGGAAATGAACAAGACCCAATGTATTTTTCTCAATTGACTTCCCTTCACGGATCGGAGATACCTGCTGTTAAGATGGCTTTGTTCCGCGGGTTCTGCTCTGAGTTTTATTTTTTCTACCTTCCCGCATTTCTTTTTTAGTGTGCCTGAGTGTTGGGTTGGGAATTACAGGCTGGGCAGGTTCATGCGCGAATGGTGGCGATGTATTTGGAGGCATGCTATGCCCATTCCTAAAAAATCTGTCGCCTTAATCTTGAAATCGCCTTGCTTAAAGGACCCTAACTTGTCCCAGTGGATTTTCTTAAAAAAAATTTGACAGCTTGTTCTTGGGTTCGGTCAGTATAGCTAGACGACCAACTTGGAGTTTTGCGCTCTTATTTAGGAACAGAATTCTCTTGACACACTTTTTTTTTTACTCCGACTTGAAGGATTCATGCACAACATTACTCAACAAGTTTTGTTGTTGCTACATGTGTGTTATCCAATGTCTTGGTGAGCGTGCTACTAGGAGATGGCTCGCATGAAAATCAGGGTAGTTTATGGTTGAACTTGTGTGTGGCTATTGTTATTGTGTATTTATGTTCTGGAAAACCCTTCAACATCTTGGATTCATCTCTTTAGCGAAGTCAGGGTTGGTGCTTGCTTCTATTTCTATTTCATTAAGGGTCGCGCAAAAGTTTATTTACTAAAAGTTTTTTGGGTATTTATTAGTGCCCTTTTTAAAACCGATTCTACCCTCCAGTTTACTTCTCTTTAATTAATGTTATCTTTATATAAAGTTTAACAGTGTCCTCTTTTATTTAAAAAAAAAGGGGGGGGCAACAAGTTTACCTTTTTATTCTAAATGAGCTAGGTGACAAGGATTAGTCAAATGAACACCCTCATGAAACTATAGTTTTATTTATTAAATGAATAAGTTGAAAAAGAATTTTAGTAGAAATAAAACCACCTTTATCATATTTTAGTTGGTCCTTTTATAAAATTTCGCATGGAAAATTATGTTACTGATAAGTTGTTGACTTGTACAATTTTGTTCGGAATAGTAATTAAATTTTTTGCCACGAATATGGGTAGTTCCCTAGTGCCATAACTTGCATTGTCTATGAGTGATGTAGTCAATAATTTGGCCGCGTGCACTGATTAACGATGCACAAAGTTAATTAAGTAGTTAGAGACCTCATGTGTGTCAAATAGTTAATGTAAATGAGACCTATTTCTCGCACAAAACTCCATAATGAATTAGGACTCGCTGAGTTGACTCTTTATGCGCACTAAATTGTATGTAATAGATGGTGGATTTAGATATTTAGTTTCTGATTGTTAAATTTTGTTCTTGACTGATGGTTTAAACTTAGTTTATTTCTTATGGCATGAAAATTTAAGGTAATGAATGATGTAATGCTCAATGTTTAGGCTTTACTTCTTGATCGCCATGAAGCCTCAATGTAATGAATGGTTGTCGGTTATTTACTTCTTGTGCCACGAAAAATAGAATGATGAAATGGAGGATTGTTGATGTTGTAGATTAGCTATTTTCTCGAATTGATTGTGTGGGTGGGATGTAGACACCTCCATGTTCCTCAGAACAGTCGCCATCCCTGAGACCTTAAATGGTCAAAATCAGGGCTTGAGCGTTGCTTATGTGTCCTGGAGGTCTTAACCATTGGAGGGTAGGACGGGAGGGTAGTCATTCTTATTTTTCTTTGGTTGATTGTCGTCCATTGCTTCTAGTTGTTGATGTGCTTCGTAGGTAGTTGTGTTGTTGTCACATGAGTTCCATGTGTCATGTTCGTCGTCGTGTGGCGACGTTGAGTATAATGTCCTTATTACCCTTCTAAACACGCACACACACAAAAAAATTTGCACTTGTTATGTGAGTCTTGTTGTTGTAATGACTAGGTTCGTTAAATATGGTATCAAATCCGGTTCAACCCATGACTTCAGATCGCCACGGATTTTGTTGATATGATTTGATTATACTATTTCTAATAAGGTTGACTTGTGTGCATGCAGGTAATCATGGTTAGAGGACTCCGCAGAGGCAGACAATGGGGTGCTAGGGGAGGAGGTGCAACGCCTCTAGTAACACCCACACCTAAGGGGATCTTTTCAACGCATGTTCGAGGCACTGATTAGCCATTTGAACAGATATGAGGCCAGGGAACTGACACCCATTGAGGTTCCACCGCGTGCTCCGGTCGGTACTGGTAAAATTCACCGTGAACTCGAGAAGGTCAAATTTCCTGAGTTCTTTGGTGCCTTGGACGAAGCAGCCACCGAGGCATGGTTGGAGAACATGGCGATGTGCTTTGCACTATGTGATTATNAGATATGAGGCCAGGGAACTGACACCCATTGAGGTTCCACCGCGTGCTCCGGTTGGTACTGGTAAAATTCACCGTGAACTCGAGAAGGTCAAATTTCCTGAGTTCTTTGGTGCCTTGGACGAAGCAGCCACCGAGGCATGGTTGGAGAACATGGCGATGTGCTTTGCACTATGTGATTATACCTCCAACATGAAGTTCTGCATGGTGGTATTTCAACTGAAGGGGAGTGCTCTTCTATGGTGGAAGACGCTTCTATCGCAGCTGAACATGGTTGTCGAAGACGTGTCATGGGAACTGTTCGAGGAAGGGTTTCGAGAGAGGTACCTTTCAGAGGAATTGATTGAGCATTAGCTCAATGAGTTCAACGCCTTACGACAGGGAGGTCGTACGGTGCCCGAGTATGAGGCCCATTTTATGGAGCTGCTCCGGTATACTCCGCACCTTAACACTGAGAAACTTAAGGTCAACAGATTCGTGTCCGGCCTTAACGACAGTCTACGTACAAAGGTTAGGATTTTGATGCCTCAAACCTTGCATGATGCCATCTAGAAGGCCCTCATAGCAGAGGAGGAGCTTATCAGTGAGGGTCAGACCAAGACTTTTGTGAGACCAACAGGACAGGTTTCATCTGGAGTACAGCAACATTAGACACCAGCCAAACATACACCGAGATATCGTGGCTTCCAGAGGGGATCCACTTTCACTACACCTCGACGACCGACGCCTCAGTAGCGGACACCTTATAAGGGACCACAACATCAGTAGCAGTGTCACCTGCAGCAACAACAATTTAGGCTTGTTTAGAAAAATAGACTAGGGTACCAGGCCGGTGGGCCGTCATCTTCTACTTCGGGTACCAGGACTACTGGGCCGAAGAAGGGGTGTTGGACATGTGGGGAGCCACACTACCAGAGTGGCTGCACTGTGGAGAGGACCAAAGCATATGGATCAGATGGACCCACTACTGTGGGAGATATGGGCAAGGCCCATCGGATTCATGCAGCTGTGAATAACCGCCAAGCAAAGCATCGGTCGAATGTGCTCGAGACAATAGGTACTGTCGCTGACCAGACCCTTAGTATTTTGATAGATCTCAGTGCTACTGAGAGTTTCATTTCTGGTGCAACGCTAAAAAGGATTAAGGTAAAGGCAGTCGAATAGAATGAGTTTAGCTTCGTAGAGATGGCCTCGGGAGCCAAACAAAAGTTTGGAGGAAAGATTATGGGTTGTGTCCTTAACCTGCGAGAGTTTGTCACAAGGGCCAACATGTATGCCACAATCTTAGGATCTTATGATGTCGTGATTGGTATGTACTGGTTGGAATCGCATGAGGCAATACTGAACTATAAGACAAAATGGTTGAGCTTGGTCGGCGACAAGGGACAGAGACGTGTGATTGTAGGCCGGAACCAGGGATTTTCTCTAAGGTTCATCTCTTACTTGCAACTTCGAAAGAGCATGCGCAAGGGGCGCAAGCTTTATGTGAGCCTTTTGTTAAATGAGAAGGGAGCAACGAAAGGTCTAGAACACCTTCCGGTGGTGAGAGAGTTTGCGGACATGTTTCCAGAGGAGTTACCTGGGATGTCGTTGGAGAGGGACTTGGAGTTTACCATAGACCTAAAACCGGGGACTGACCCGATAGCAAGAACTCCTTATCGGATTTCGACTCCGGAGTTACAAGAGTTGAAAATGAAGCTAAAGGAGTTTCTAGTCCTGGGACTGATACGTCCTAGTGTGTCACTGTGTGGTGCACCTGTTATTTTCATACGAAAGAAGGATGGGTCGTGGAGGCTCTGCATTGACTACCGTCAATTGAACAAGGCCATGATCAAGAATGAATATCCGTTGCCAAGGATTGATGATATGTTCAATCAAATGAAGGGAACGACAATGTTCTCCAAGATTGATTTGCGATCAGGGTATCACCAGTTATGGATCAAGGAGGATGACGTCCCTAAGAGCGCCTTTAAGATGAGGTTTGGACATTATGAGTTTACTGTTTTACCGTTTGGACTAACAAATGCCCCTGGGGTATTTATGAGTTTGATGAAAGGGGTGTTCCATGAGTACTTGGACAAGTTCGTCCAAGTATTCATTGATGATATTTTGATTTACTCTCGGACGTTAGAGGAGCATGATGAGCACTTGTGCTTGGTACTACAGTGTTTGCGAGAGAACAAATTGTATGGGAAGTTGTCCAAATGCTCATTTTATCAATCGAAGATTGACTACTTAGGGCATGTCCTCTCTGACGAGGGCATCACCATGGATCCAGTCAAGGTTGAGGCTATTATGGAATGTCCTGCACCGATGAATGTCCCGAAGGTGCGTAGCTTCATGGGTTTAGTAGGATACTATCGACGGTTTGTCAAGGGGTTTTCGAAGATAGCAAGTCTGATAATGGAGTTGCAGAAGAAGAACAAGAAGTTTGTTTGGACCGAGAAATGAGCGGAAGCATTTCGGAGGCTCAAGAAATTGTTGACAACAACACCGATACTAAAGGTCCCTGACATGGACGCAGACTTCTTGGTATGCACTGACGCATCCAAGGAAGTCTTAGGTGGGGTCTTGATGCAAGACGGACGTGTGATCGCTTACATTTCGAGGAAACTGAGAAGGCATGCGGAGAACTACGCGACACACGATTTGGAGTTGTAGCCATCATTTATGCCTTGAAGGTTTGGAGACACTACCTTGTCAGACGAAAATTTGAACTAAAGACTGACCATTGTGGACTACAACACATCTTTATGAAAGGCGACCTGAATGCGCAACAACGACACTGGTCAGAATTGCTTAGTGAATACGACTTCGAGATTACTTACATAAAAGGAATAGTGAACCGAGTGGCTGACGCATTGAGTCAAAGACCGCGCATATTTTCAGTGTTGCCTCTTCAGACAAATCTACATGAAAAGATTCTAACTTTATAGCATGATGATGACTGGTACAAAGAGGTCGAGGGTTTTATCGAACAAAACACAATGATGATACCATGATTTGAAGGATTTTCATTTTATAGCAATGGATTATTGAGGTTTAAAATTCAGATCTACGTACCACCGAACGACGAGTTGAGGATGTTGATCCTGAGCGAGGCTCATAGAGAAGTTTACATGGCTCACCCGGGAGTCACGAAGATTAGGGCAAATCTTAAGCCCTTATTCTTCTGGAAGGGAATGAAGGTAGACATATTCAACTATCTGGCCAGATGTCTAGAATGTTAGTAGGTAAAGGCTGAACATAGACACAAGGAAGGATTACTACAACCACATGCTATTCCAGAATAAAAATGGGAGGTTATTTCAATGGATTTTATTGTTGGATTGCCACTGACGGTAAGGAGACATGACTCGATTTTTGTAGTAGTAGACACTCTAATGAAGAGTTCTCACTTTATTCCTGTTCATACGACGTATTAGGCACCTGATATAGCTAGAGTTTTCATCAATGAGATTGTGAGGCTGCATGGTGTGCCTAAGAAGATTATATCCGATCGAGGATCGGTGTTTACTGGACTATTTTGGACAAGTTTCCAAGGGGCCTTGTGAACCCAACTTAACTTTAGTACTGTGTATCACCCGGAGACTAACGGGAAAATCGAACAAATGAACCAGACCTTGGAGGACATGTTGTGCATGTACGTGATGGACCAACAAAAGAGTTGGGAAGAATTCTTGCCACTAGTGGAGTTCGCTTACAACAACAGTTACCAGAGCACCATTAAGATGGCGCCTTTCAAGTTCCTTTATGGGCGACCATGTTGGATGCATTTGAGTTAGGATTGGCTCAAGGATAGGGTCCTGGTGGGACCAGAAGTGATCCAAGAAATGGAATAGAAAATGCAAACAATAAGACAAAGGATTAAAGAAGCACAGGATCGACATAAGAGTTATGACGATGTGCACCGTGTCGATCGTAGTTACGAGGTCGACGATCAAGTCTTCTTACGGGTCAAATCGCATAAGAGTTCGATCAAGTTTGGAAAGGGAGATAAACGCTCTCTTAGGTTTGTGGGACCTTTCGATATTGTGGAGAGAAAGGGGCCCATGGCCTATCGACTAGCCTTGCCTGATTCTTTGAGGAGCATGCATGGTGTTTTTCATGTATCTGTTTTGAGACATTATACTAGCGATCCTACACATGTTATTGACATGAGTTCCTTGCAGGTATCGGATGAGGGAGCGGTCACGGCTGAGCCGGTCTGCATCTTGGATCATCACATTCGATAGCTACGATGTCAAATGGTAGATCAGGTCAAGGTCCAATGGGACAATTATAGTCCACACTCGACAACCTGGGAGGACGCATATGATATGTGGCAACAGTTTCCATTTTTGATTGATAGATAGATATATGACACTGTGATACACTTTATTTCGACATATACTATGAAACTTCGGGACAAAGTTTAGAACAAGAGGGGGTGTATGTAACATCCCACTCTGGCGCACTGAGCGAACTTATTCTTTGAGGACACTTGCTCGCAAGTGATCCAGATTATTATGCTATTAAAACTTTTGATTTTCATTATGAGGCGTTTTGGGTTGATGACATGTTGCTTTACTGCTTGACATCGATAGGTGCTATTAACTCAGTTTTACTGAGTGTGCAAGATCATGGACCTAAGGATGCCGAGGCATCGATGGAATCCCTTGGACTTCGGATCGAGTCGGGGAGTGTAGCATTGGGGTTTGATTGTTTCACTGTGATTTTAGTACTTATGATTAGATGATATGATGTGGATATATTCTGACATGATTCATTGATGATGCAGGCTGATGATAGCTTGCCAACTAGACTCACATATGGAGTAAAGGGGTCATGCATGACTACCCAAGTTGTTGAGGGAGAGGTGTGGTCAGCAGCCCTACCACAACCTACTAGCACTCCCACCGTGGCTCAAACTATAGGTTAACGATTACCTAGTTCGAGAGGACCCATGATGCCATGAGGGTAGACTGTGATAGTCGCTCACGATGATTCTAAGGGGCACGTAATAAGGCCGGGGCCTTATTCCTTAGAAGCCCTTAGTCTCCCACAAGTTCACCTGGCGGAGTGTTGACTTCAGGGGTTATTGATGTCTACCAAGTCAGTCAAGAGGCGAGTGGCACCCTTGGAGCACATAGTGCATCCTGAAGGGCACGTCACACAAGGGAACAAATGAGGCGAGTGGCACCCTTGGAGCACCTAGTACGTCCTGAAGGGCACGTTGCATTGTTGATGATAGGGGGATGAACCTAGATGGCCCTAAGACGAATAACATGTTAAGTAATTTTTAAAACAATTTCCCTAATTAAATGTCGCCCAGTATGAAACTTAAGGCCTAAGTCTAAATTACACTAGTAATAAAATTTTGTCTTCAAAAAAAATAAAATAATAATAATAATAATAATAATAAAAGATAATAATAAAAAAATAAAAATAACTTAAATAATAATTATGATCTTCGTTAAATCTTGTAACATGAAGGGAGTAAGAAATTTAATTTATTCATAAAAGATAAAATCTGTGGGTATAAAAAGTAAAGAGCGAATTAATTGTTTTATCTTGGGATAATTTAAAATATACTAATTTAATGATAAAAGGGAAAAAGGGGTTAAATCCCACACCTGCCTTTTTGAGTTCTAATTAAAAAAGGGAAAGAGGGAAAATCAATTTTTTTTTTTTAGGAAACTAGGGAAAAGTGGTAAAATAAAATGGGAAAAAAGGGAACTTAAGGGAAAAAGCAGAAAGTAAACATAGTAAAGAATCTATCATTTAAGAGCTTTCTAATTTTAAACTGGATTAGCAATTTCATAATAGGGAAAGCCTTTAAAACCTGTAAGGGAATTTGGGGACACCTAGGAGTGATTCTAGGAGTAACTCTAGGTGGGTGAGGGAAATAAAACAATTAATTAATTAAAGAAATTAAATAATGGAGGAATGAAGGGGATGGGTGACACATGTACGGAGAAGAATTTTTAGGAATTTGTTTTAAAAACTTTAATTAAATGAGATTTTAGGAAAGAAAGGAAGTTCGAAACCGTATATAATGAAGGAAGGTGAAGGAGGATGGACCATCTTCTGTTTGCGTAACATTACTACTTGACTGATTTACTTGTGGGAGTTGGGATACCTAGCTCGGAGAGGAGTGGTAGCTCAGCCTTGCGAGGTGAGTTGGGAGCTAGTTGAAATCTCTGGATAGTGTGTGTGGCCCCTTTGCAGATCGGGGGGATAAGGGGGAACAAGAGTACCCCTAGCATTGGCTAGGAGGTACCGATGAAGTCTCATCGGTTGGCAAGCGGGAGTAGCACGGAGCGTGGGACGTCATTCGAAGCAGGCGACTAGACAATGATACACTCTCTTCATTTGTATGGTAGAATGTATTAGGACTTATGCTTGGATATTCTTATCTAATGAAAAAGTAAAATGATTTTGTTAAAAAATTGATGACTGAACCTTCCTTAGCCTAGCTCGATGGTTTTTGTCTCCTATGGCCTTCGTCTTCCCACATGTCTTGACCCCCTGGCAATGATTGATTGTGTCCTTCGTGGTAGTTTTCCTTTCATCCTTATCTCCTCAGTCCTCGCCTGAGTAGTTGGCTAGGACCCTGATCTACGGTCGTCACCTTAGTGTTAAAATACCTATGGAACTCAACGCCCTTCTTTTATGTGCGAGGATGAAGTGCGAAGGACGCACTTGTTAGCCATCTACCCTATGATTGCTTGTGTTTTATGGATGGTCTTTGCACCTTTGCATTGCATGTTTCCACCACTGATACAATTCCTATTCCCTAGTTGAATTTGCATTTAATGTTTTCCGAGCCAGTTAGCTCTGCACTTAATGCGCCGCCCCCTTTTTGTGTTTCCACTCTGCGTATTTTTATCACCTCTCAATGATAGTTTTACTTACCTCGTTTTAAGAATTCTTCACAAATTTTGATTTACTGGTGGGATTAATTGGGACTGCAATTTGTTTTGATTGCACAGGAAATCTGTCCCTCTACCCTGCTCGATTTATTTTTTATGCCTGAGTTTATGTGTCTAAATCGAATTTTCCACTTGTGTTTTTTACTATGTTTCTTGCCTGCATTCTATTTGATTCTTATTAGGGTTTGGACGTATGAGGTGGATTGGTAGTGTGTTAAGGTGAAGTGTAATGACTGGTTTTAAAATAACATCTAAAAATTCTACCAAATCCTACCAAATGTACAGCAATTTATACCAGATTCATAAAAGAAGAATTATGCAAGTAAAATTAAAATTTATCAATGAGTAATGCATAAACTCGAATTGAGTACCTTAACACTGATGCTAATTTCTGTTGTCAGCTGCCTTCCTGCTGCTACTTGCTACAAAGTCCAGTCCTGTTGCAAACACAGAAAATAATTGCCCAAAACCTCTTGTCCACCATGCCAACTAGGAAAACGACCTAGCTCCAGGATATCTACGGATATCCTGGCCCTCCGAGCCCAAAACCGCTAGCAACTCCGTGCCTGCCTGAACAAATAGCTCACAAACAGCAAATCCTGTGCCTCAATCTGAGCACACCTATCTCCCAGCCCCTCTCAGCTCTCTGCCCATAGCAAGAAAACAGTCTCCCGTAGAATGCCTCCTCCCAACTCCTTTCCCCCTCTTATTTCTCCATCACCGCCTTTCCTCCTTCCATTAAATTCCTTATCCCTCCATTTAATTACCCTTATCCATTCATTAAATATATTATCCATGTATTGAATACGTTATCCCTTGTGGGATATGTAACTCAATTTAAACATTATATTTTATTATCCAATTCTTATTTAATACTTTATGAATTAATGACTTAATTAATAATTAAATCAATCATTAACCATATTGATTAAAGAGTTAATTATACTTAAATTAATCATAATCAAGAGTAACTAATTAATAATAAATAATTAGTTAAGGTTATTTAATAACTAATTATAGTTTAGATAATTTTTAGGATTATTTATTAAATTAATCATCTTAATAATTAAGGGTCGTTACATGAAGTGATGGTGCTAGACAGGGCGCGGGGTCAACCTCTGGCCGATGCTCTTGGGATGCGTTTTTTTTTTTAATTGAGAGCGAATGGTTGTGTTATACCCCCCTTTTATTTTCATTCTTTTTGGATAGTTGATACATAGTGCACAGTTTTGATCCTTGGGCTCTCCTCGCTACCCCTTATGTGGGTGGTTCCTCATGACTTGTGTGTTAGTGTTGATTTTGATGCTTGGTGGCTCTGTTTTCATTGACCAAACCCCCAAACAATTTCATGGATGGCTTTGTTTTTCCCCTTTGTATTTTATTTCCTTTTGGGTAGTTGACACATAGTGCACAACTTGGATCCTGGTGGGCTCTCCTCGTAATGCCTACTGTAGGTGTTGTTGATTCTTGGTGTGTAATGTGGCTTGGGCGATGGATGGGTAACTCTTAGTCCTTGGTGGAAATGAACAAGACATAATGTATTTTTCTCAATCGACTTCCCTTCATGGATCGAAGATACCTGCTGTTAAGACGGCTTTGTTCCGCGGGTTCTTCTCTGAGTTTTATTTTTTCTACCTTCCTGCGTTTCGTTTTTAGTGTGCCTGAGTGTTGGGTTGGGAATTACAGGCTGGGCAGGTGCATGCACAAATGGTGGCAATGTCTTTGGAGGTGTGCTATGCCCATTCCTAAAACATTTGTCGCCTTAATCTTGAAATCGCCTTGCTTAAAGGAACCTCACTTGTCCCAGTGTATTTTCTTAAATTTTTTTGATAGCTTGTTCTTGGGTTCGGTCACTACATCTCGACGCCCGACTTGGACTTTCACGCTCTTATTTAGGCACAGACTTCTCTTGACACACATTGTTTTTTTTACTCCGACTTGAAGGATTCATGCACAACATTACTCAGCAAGTTTTGTTGTTGTTGCATGTGTGTTATCCAACGCCTGGGTGAGCATGCTACTAGGAGATGGCTCACATGAAAATCGAGGTAGTTTATGGTTGAACTTCTGTGTGGCTATTGTTATTGTGTATTTTCGTTCTGGAAAACCCTTTAGCATCTTGGATTCATCTCTTTAGCAAAGTCAGGGTTGGTGCTTGTTTCTATTGTTGTTTCATTAAGGGTTGTGCAATAGTTTATTTATTAAAAGTTGTTTGGGTATTTATCAGCGCCCTTTTTAAAACCGATTCTACCCTCTAGTTTACTTCTCTTTAATGAATGGTATCTTTATATAAAGTTTAACAACGTCCTCTTTTATTTAAAAAAAAGCGGGGGGGGGACAAGTTTACCTTTTTATTCTAAATGAGATAGGTGACAAGGATTAGTCGAATGAACACCCTCATGAAACTATAGTTTTATTTATTAAATGAATAAGTTGAAAAATAATTTTAGTAGAAATAAAACCACCTTTATCATCTTTTAGTTGGTCCTTTTATAAAATTTCGCATGGAAAATTATGTTAGTGATAAGTTGTTGACTTGTACAACTATGTTCGAAATAGTAATTAAATTTTTTGCCACGAATATGGGTAGTTCCCTAGTGCCATAACTTGCATTGTCTATGAGTGATGTAGTTAATAATTTGGCCGCGTGCACTGATTAACGATGCACAAAGTTAATTAAGTAGTTAGAGACCTCATGTGTGTCGAATAGTTAATGTAAACGAGACCTGTTGCTCGCACAAAAATCCATAATGAATTAGGACTTGTTGAGTTGACTCTTTACGCACACTAAATTGTATGTAATAGATGATGGATTTAGATATTTAGTTTCTGATTGTTAAATTTTGTTCTTGAGTGATGGTTTAAAATTAGTTTATTTCTTATGGAATGAAAATTTAAGGTAATGAATGATGTAATTCTTAATGTTTAGCCTTTACTTCTTGATCGCCATGAAGCGTCAATGTAATGAATGATTGTCGGTTATTTACTTCTTGCGCCATGAAAAATAGAATGGTGAAATGGAGGATTGTTGATGTTGTAGATTAGCTATTTTCTCGGATTGATTGTGTGGGTGGGATGTAGACACCTCCATGTTCCTCAGAACAGTTGCCAGCCCTGAGACCTTAAATAGTCAAAATCGGGGCTTGAGCGTTGCTTATGTGTCCTGGAGGTTCGAACCATTGTAGGGTAGGACGGGAGGGTAGTCATTCTTATTTTTCGTCGGTTGATTGTCGTCCATTGCTTCTAGTTGTTGATGTGCTTCTTAGGTCGTTATGTTGTTGTCACGTGAGTGAGTTGCATGTGTCATGTTCATCGTCGTGTGGCGACATTGAGTATAATGTCCTTATTACCCTTTTGCACACGCACACACACAAAAAAATTGCACTTGTTATGTAAGGCTTGTTGTCGTAACAACCAGGTTCGTTAAATTGATGATCATTCTTTGTTTTCTTATCCTCTAACTATCATACACTTTTCACCTGCATGCCTAAATTGTGTGCCCACCATTTTGTGTTGCCCATGCTTCTTCACATGTATTTCTTTCTACGACACATATATTGTATTATGATTCTATTGTCTCTCTTTAATCTATTGCATATTTATTGTGTTGTTCTCTGATGATGTATTCTCATTATTCTTAGTATTATCTTGGACACTTTTTATTTTTATTCCTTTCACTATTTTTAGGGATTTGATTCAATAGGTTACTCTTTTAAAGGATAAATATTTGAAGAAGGCCTTGGTTGGCATGTCACTTGTCTTGAACCAATGGAGCTAATGTCAAATTTCATCTCCTTTTAATCTACAAGTTCGTCCATTTTCAAAAAGTGTTCAACTTGAATTATTTGTCCTATAATTTCTCATTGAAGGTGTAATGACTCCTACTACTACCAATTTTTGTATTTTTTTAAATTTCATTGATAATCGTATACTTTAGAATTGTTATTCTTAACATATGGTTGATTGAAATGTTTAATGCATAAGATTGTTTGGGACACTTGTCTAATTATCATGGTGGTGCCATGACAGGATAAACACTCAATGGTGTCCAAAACCATACACCAACTCTATCATCATACGGATGGATACTTTTACATGAGTCTTATCTTCATTACAGGTATTACAAGTTACTTTACTAATCAACATTCATTCATAAAGTATCACTACATTTTCCATCCTTACTCTTGTAATTGTCTTCTCTTATGCACAAGACATTATGGTTCTAAGGTTTCTAAGGGATTCATGTTCCTTATGCTAAACTTTCCTTCTATATTTATTTAAACTCTTTGTGTATCATGATCCATAAGCATTAGAACATAAAATGAAATCTGTCAATAATCTCAACAATCCAAACTAAAAGGTTTACATCCATAAGGAATATACATATTAACTTAATCCTCCAAATCTCAATATATGAATAATTTACTTAAAAATATAATTAATCCAATATATCTACAATGATGGTTATGGAGCACTTCAATAACTCTACTTTCCGTATTGGTTATATTTCCCTATCCCTTGGACTCTAATATAATTAATCCAATATAACTCTACTTTATGTTTTCTGTCATTAAACCACCTAACCAATATGCCAAATTTTAATGTGTAAATTTGGTATATGAGTTCACTTCCAAACCATTATTCTTTCGCTATTATTCAGTGAATGCTAGAGGTATTATTATGTATCCTTTTGATTTTAAAGTATGTTCTCGAACCAAGGATATAACATTTACTAAGTCATCGCTGGTGAGAACGCTCTGGGTTCATACAATCATCTAGATTATATTTATAGTTATATTTGTTTTTCTTTTATAGCTTGATTCTAATATCATTTGTATGGTCCATATATAGGTTTACCCTATCTTTGGGAGTGAATGTTTGGTCTTCCACCGGTCACACAAAATCTAGGGTAAGAAAATAGTTTGTTTACATCTGGTAATTTATTTTTAGTTATTATATAATTATTATATATAAATAATGACTTTTGGTTACAACTTATGTACAGGTTTTATTGAAACCCCCTAAGTGCAATCAATTCAAAGTGATCGTTGTTCCCTAATCCTAGATCTTATTCATGAAATTTACAAGCTTATCATGGCTAAGAATTCACCTTGAGTTAAGCGGTGATGAGGAATTTGTATGCCATATTATGGAGGTTAGATGGCACCTCTATCTCCCTATTTGAGATTTATATGAACTCATTGTTTCTTTTATGCTAAGAATAATCACCATAGCTCTATAAGTAATAATATGGTATCAATACTCTATTTATTAGAATGAATATTTTTGAAAATTGAGGAAATATATTCATTTCCCTTCTTGTTTTCGTTGAGGGGTCGTTGATTCGTTCTATATAAGAGTTTATTTTTTACTCTATTGTATTTCCTTGAGTCGAAACGACATACTCGATGGTGTTTCTTAAACACTAGCCATAATATTATCATGGTACTTCTTGAAAAAATGCTCATGGTTTTTAATATAAACCCTAAGTATCTATTTTATTCTATATGTGTTATTGTAATCTTTGCAATATATCTTATATTGAATGTTTTATTTGGTTATGAACTCTGCATTAAACATAAATTTCGTTTGACTCCAACATCTAAGTCATGTCTATTTAAGTTGTCTTTGTTTATTTGTAAGTTAGCTTTAATCTACTTTAGATTAAAAACATTATTCTTTTAATTGATAATAACATACTTTGTTTATTGTGTAGCCCTATACTTTATTAAACGGTTTAGTTCTAATAAATCTATAAAACTCAATTTAATATCTTTGATATAGGTAAACAATATCCAACAATAATCATATTTCTCATTCTATTAAATAAATTTTCTTGCAAACATAAATAAATGTGCTCTTAGTTTCTTTCTTTTGGTTAAGAACAACAATCTACATTATTGATTATTCTAAAGAGTTATGTCATTCCTTTGTCAAGATCATTTTTATTTTGATAAACTTTTCTTCTACAGTGTTATAATAAATAAGAAACGTTCACATACATAATAACATACAATCCTTTTTATACTTTTATTGTTCTTTCTCACTACACTATTTATTAACATAATTATTTTTGAGAACATAAGACATAATATGGGAATTCTAATAAAAACTTCACAGATATATATATTTCTAATTATAATAAAAACTCTGACTTTTGCATCTATTTCCTACTATGGCAGTTGTGAGTCATTAATAAAAGAAATAAACTAAGTAAAACATATATGAGCATTCTTGAATATCTGGAAACTAACTTAGTAGTGTACCAATTCCTCCCAACCATAGACACAATAGCCAATGTTTCTTGAACTTGTCACCCTCGCTCTTAAGTCATTATTCCATAGGGATTAAAATTGTATAACCTTCACTAGAACCATCAAACTTAATTCCTCACAAGTACTCAAGAATGTCCTCCATCATAACATACTTGTATATAATCTTTCCTAGGTCTTGTCAAGTTATCCTCATCCCTAACCCGAGGGAATATTCTTGGCCTAACTTTGTGCTAACCTTTGAGAGTAGGGTTCCACTTTTACCATAGACAATAATTTACCATGGTGTTTTTTATCCTAATTTTCACTCACCCATGGAATAGTGATTTACTCTTTGTAACTCCATTCTTTAATTAGTTAGTTTCTTGTTAATTAAAATAAAATAAAATAAAATAAAGATTACAAAAATATGCATCATCAATGTATATGATGATATAATTTCACAAAAGTCCTTTCCAATTCTTCCACATTATAAACTATCAAAAAATTCAAATGTCTAAATGTTTTTTAAGTGAGGGACATTACATCCTCTCCCCCTTGAATTGAACATCGTCCTCGACATATCAACTCTGTGTATATTCATTTCTTATGTCTTCCACCATTTCTTGAGTAGCCTCTTTAGGACTAAAGTGCCTCCATTGCACTTTAACTTGAGGGATGGCTCATTTCACCAACATAATTCCCTTCCTATATGTAGCAGTTCCACTTGAAACTCACATTCAGGTTCCACCTGAATCGTATTCCAATTTACAACATGAGTTATATCATGTACATACTTCTTTAATAATGAAACATGAAATGCATTGTTAACTTTTAAGTTAGATGTAAGTGCAAGTTGATAGGCTACTGGCCCCATTCTCGTGAGCACTCGAAAAGGCCCGCAATACCGTGGTGCCAACTTGGTAATTTTTCCCAATTTCAATGCACTATTTTTGGGTTTCACTTTAATAAAATAATGATACCCTACATTAAATTTT